>PVIR01018606.1:0-26005 GCA_004026965.1 Petromus typicus | reverse complement strand
ACGGGGCATTGTGTCCCCACAGGCAGTCATGAACCAGTTCATTGTGCTAGACTTGGAACCTTCTTAGAGGCGCTTTGAGAGTGGAGCTTACCCCTTCTGGAAATGCCACTGAGCAATGACTTGCTCATCCTAACCCCTCTTTGAAACTCACTGAAATAAATACAAAGATTGAAAAACAGGGAACAAAATCTCATCTACAATGACTCACAGAGTAGCCACAGTCAGCAAAGATGTCAGCCAGCTGGGAAGAGGATCTTCAGTCATTTGGATCTTACTGAGCTGGGCTCCCACTGGATGGCGTGATTTTGAGGGGTACATTGGTGAGAATTCACTGAGGAGAGTAGGGCCTATAGCTCAGATGGAGCTGGATGTATGATATTGCTGGGACACCTGGGATGGAGGTGGACTGGGGTAATCCTCCATGTTTTCAACGACATCCAGATTCTGAGGGGTCAGATAGGGAAGGAAAGAAATGCTGTCTACCCTGCCATATAGCTGTCAACTCCCTTCATCCTGCGGACCTGTCCTTGCCCATCATAGAGGCCAAGACGAGGCTGGACCTCAGTCGACCCCTAATGAACAGGCTCACCCCGGCCCTGGCCCTTTCCTCTGATAATGGGGTGCGTTCCTCAGCATCTGCTTCCATACCATATCAGGAAGAGGGAAGCAGAATGACAGTACTTCTGCAGGCCTTCCTGACTGGGGCACTTGGCGGTCAGTGTTGCTGTGTAGAGGATTCTGAGCCTGTAATTAATTGTTGATGGCACACAGACACTGAGGGTCAGTACCCAAGACAGTTCCAAGACACCACTTCCACATCCTCTTGATCTGAGTTGGGTTTCTGTCACACATAACCCAGATAACTGCTGATGCCAGCAACACACTTCTGGACAGACTGCAAGAAAATGTGGCAGAGGAGAGTCAGGGGCAATGCCCCGCTTGAGGTCACCTAACTCGAACCTGCCCTTGTATTGTTCAAGACAAGAAGTAGAGGGTAGGGTGTAGCTCAGTAGTAGAGTACTTGCCGGGCATGCACAAGGCCCTGGCTTTGGTGCTTGGGATTGCAACATCCATAAATAAACATAAGTGATGATTCAGAGCTCCTAGGGCACCCTCATGTGGACACTGATAGAAGGAGAAGGAAAAAAGAGTTGACAGCCAAGGTAGGGGGGAGAGCAAGGGTCAGGGATTTAGCTTAGTGGTTCTGGAGCCTGCCTTGCAAACACTGTGTCCTGAGATCGATCCCTGGTATCTCTCCCCCACAAAAAACGAAAGAAAAAAATGTAGAATTAACTCAGGAAATGGAAATTTGCTCACAAATCAATCCAGGAAATAAAACTTTCTTTATATATGAAAAAGTTACAAAATTCAAAATAAATAAAGAAGAAAAGAGCTCAGAAAAAGATAGCAGAAAGAGATAAAAGGGATTGAAAAACTGAGAAAAATAGGCAGTAAATCCATTACATTGTGAGGCTCCATTAGCAGCGGCACAGAATGGCTTGAATGCTGTTTAAAAAGAACTAGTCAACCAGAAGGTGGGACTGTTGGAGAAAACGTGCTTCATGAAGGAAGATAAAGAGGTTGGAGAGAAGATGCTGGGGAGAAAGGCCAGCAGAGACTAGTTGCCACTGTCTGTTCCTGTGCAGGGGCAGAGAAGGAATCGCACAGTGATGTGAGGAAAGGGAAAGCCAGGGATAAAGAAAGATGTGAGTTTACATGCTGACGGGCTAATCCCACTGCTGGAAGAACTGAGTCAAAATGACCCACTTCAGCGTTAGTTTTACATACTGATGTCAAAGAAGACTTCTTCATGCAAACCCAGCTACCTGGCTCACAGCATTGATTTGTTCCAAAAAGCAGTAGAGCAAAGCATCCTCAAGTTCACACAGATCCAAGTTCTGTTTGTGTATGGCATGATGATAGGTCTTCTGTGAACATACATTCCTGGGCAGGACTGCAGATCTTATGTGGGAAAGTTCACTGAAGACTCTGCTGTATAAAAATAGGGAGCACTGAATTCTAGGGCTAAACAGCTGAAATCTGTGTGTACCATAGAGAATGTAATAGTTTAAAACACTGATAATATAAAATTAATAAAATAAGCTGATGTTAGAAAGGAAGATGTAAGTCCACTGACCTCATTTTTAAAGCCAAGCATTAGTGGATAAATATCTAGAGAAAAGGCTAGGCTGTAATCACTTGACTAAAGTTAGGATCAAAACAGAAATGCCTACCATTATGATTTTAGCATCATTCTAAGCATTTTTGTCGATGCCATTACTTATGAAATAGGAATGATGGTTATAAATGTGAGAAAAACTTCCTGATGATATAAATGGTACATAGCACTTGCCCTGGTTACTTTTCTTACTGCTGAAACAAAATTCCTGACACCCAAAATTAGAGGAGGAAAAAAACCCCAAAATAAATAAAGGAGAAAAGGTTCATTTTGGCACATAATTTACAGACTTTTCAGTTTGTAGCAGACTGGCTCTGAGCCAGGGGTAGCATGGCAGAGGAGAAATAGTTTGTGGAGGATAAAAGGGAGGAAGGCAGCAAAGTGAAGCAGCAAGCAGCAGCCCTTTTTCTGCCCCTAGGGTGGAGCACCTCTAATGCTGGCATCTAACCATTAATCCCAGCATCACCTTAATCCCATTGTCACACACCCTAGATCCATCCACCTCTAAAAGCCCCCGCTTATAAGCACATGAAGCTGGGATGGGGGGAGCACATGTAGATACAAGCCATAACAGCACTAGACTTCAAGTTGTTTCCTGTGGGAGTTCAGGATAGACTGCAGGAAGAAGTTTAGATTGAGCCATGTAGCCGTAGATTAGAATTGAAAATGCTGGTATGAGCACAAGAGTAACCTAACAGATGACTGCATGTAGAATGTTTGTAGATATGAGTGTACACTTAGGTTAGTGTATACAAGACCACATCTCTGTTCTGTGAGAAGGTATAGAAGCAGCAGTGCATGGGAGCAAACATGCTCACAGCCCAGAGATTAGTAAACAAACCAGTAGTCATTGGAGAAAGAGTGTGGTGATAGGATATACACGATGAGCGTGGAGTACCTCATAGAGGCGGAAAATAAGAACTAAAACAAAACAACCGTACAATGACAAGGGCATATCATGGACTCAAGAGCCAACTAAAGGAGCTCGAAAGGACCATAGCTGGAGCAGTTTGAGCCAAAACAACACATACTGTATCATAACACAAAATATGGGATAAATATCAATAAGTGCAAACAGGTTTTAAAAGATGACCCAATAAGTAAATAAAGGGGCAGAATATCCAAGATTTACCCAGTCTGAAGACCCCATTATTTATATGTCTGTTTAATACATTATTTTAAATATGTATCAAAACAGAAAAGTACACCCCATTCTGCAGTGAAAAAAAAAAATCAACCAAAACTAATGTAAAATGACATAGATGTGAGATTCAGCAAATAAGGTCATCACAGTAGCCATGACTATATTCCCTATGTTCACAACCCAAGGAAAGGCTGGGCACTTTCCACACAGACACAGCGGGTGGTTGAAGTTCAGATTAAACTGAAGCTGCACTGTCCGGAGACAGAGTCCATGGGCTGGGATTGACTGAGTCGGACAATTCAGAGGAAGAGGTTCATGAATATGAAAACAAAGCAGTGAAAACTCCAGACTGAAACAAAAATGAGTAGCATATTTACAAAACAAAGCAGCTCTGAATTGTGAGGCATTTAGAGGTCAGATTTGTATAATTGGAGGCCCTGAAAAAGGAAGGACAGAAAAAGACTTGAGATGATAATGAAAAGCATCAAGTTTGATGAAAATTCCAAACCTAGATTGAACAGTCTTCACACAGAAATGAAGAAAATTGCAGCACAGCATAATCAGGTTATTTTAAACCACTTACAAAGAGAAAAGTCTTAAGCAGGGGAAAAAAGAAAATACTACCTACAGAGGAACATGCTGGTATTGCAAGGTTCTAATGCTCTGAAATGATGCAGTGAGAAGACTGGAATCTAAAGCACAAAAAGAAACCTGCTGTCTGAGATTCCATACCCAGTGTAGCTGTCCTTTCAAAGTGAGAGTGCAGTAAGACATTTCCAAACTTAGAAAGGCTAAAGCAATTCATTACCTTCACTCTAAGAAATGTTAAAAATCTTTGGGCTCAAGGAAATGAAAGATGTTGATCTGATCTACATAACAAGAATGCTGGGAATGGTACTTTCCTAGGGATATATATGATTTTTTTTTTTTTGAGATAGGCTCTCATTTTTACCTTACAAGTTTGCCTTGAGCTCACTATGTAGCTCAAGCTGGCCTCAAACTCAAGTTGATCCTCATCTCACCCTCCCAAGTGCCAGCATGTGCTACCATGCCCAGATGTAATGATACTCATTTTAATCTCTTTGTAATGTAGTTGTTTAAGAGTATAACAGTAGCACAATGGGGGATGTATACTCGGAAATAAAATACAGTGGACCTTCAAGTTATGACCAGCTTGACATATGAAAAACTTGGGTTATGAGCAGAATTTTAGTTTTAACTTAAGAACAAACTCTTGAGTTACTAACCAACTGCTGGCCGATTGTGCTTCCTGATGGTCTCAAATATAGATTTAACCCTTAAAGATCGCCAGAAGGAACATTACAACAATCTTTGCTGTGTAAGGTTGAGAAATCATGGACCAATGTGTCCCTGAGAACACTGAGATTTATCTTTATGCAGGAAGGAGACTTTAAAGGCATGTAGAGGAGCCTGAGCCTTCAACTGACCACATGAGTTACAAACAGCCTTTGTAAATGAATTGAGTTCATAAGTTAAGTATATGAACTGTATATGACAAATAGCCAAAAAAAGAAAGAAAGAAAAGAAAAAGGACGGAGAAATAATACATTTCTATATTTAAAGTGGTGTTATTTCACTTGAAGGCAGACTATGAAAAATACAAATACAGTATATCCAAGAGTATTTCCTAAGAGAGGGAAGTACTGTAATGACTGGTAAGTCAACAATGGAGATAAAGCTGAATCACATAAGACTTAATCTCAAAGAAGGGAGTAAGAGAGGAGAGAGGAAACAGAGATAAAGTGAATGGATAACAAATAGCAGGAAGCTTTAAGCTTCACTACATCATCAGTTCTCAGTGTAGGTGGGCTATCACCCCAAGAAAAGGCTACTGTCAGATGACATGACAATCCATACTCAGATGTTCTTTGCAATAACGTCCTTTAAAGGCATAAAGATTAAAAGTGAAAAAAAGATGAAAGATACACAGTTCTAACTCATGGAAAGTAAACTGGGGTTTCTGTAACATCCAAATATTAATTGCAGAGCAAAGGAAACCACCAGGATAAAGGTCTTTCATCATATTAGATGTTAATGTATCTAAACAGCACAAATGTATATACACCTAAACAAAGGTATAAATATATGAAGCAAAACTAATAGAATTGCAAAGAGAAATGGACAAGTACATAGCTACATTATCAAAGCTTTCAATATTTGTCAGTGTTCAGAACAAGAAAGAGAAAAGTCTCAGCACTGTTACCCTGCTTGACCTGCCTTCATTTGTTATTTGGGTTGGTTTTTGTTTGTTTTTTAGAAAAGGTCTTACTGTGTAGTCCAGGCAGGCCTGGAACGCATGGCAGCTCTCTTGCCTCAGCCTCCCAGAATGCTGGGATTACAGGTGTGCACACCAGGTCTGGCTCCTAATTAACTTATAATATAGTTCACCCACACCACATTTGTCTTCTGGTACAATGGGAAAGAGTATGAATATTCAGTGAGTATTTACCAAAATAGATTTTGTGGACCATAAAATGTCTTAATAAGCAACAAATTCAATCATTCAAAATATGTTCGCTGATGAAAACAAATTATAAACCAATAAAAATGTCTAGAAAATTCGTAGTTACTGGTTAATATTCTTATTTATTAGTGAAAGATCAAACCAGAAGAGAAATTAGGAAGCTTTTTGACAAAAATGAAAATAGTGTGCATCAAAATTTGTGGGATGTCTTGAAAGCTGCACTTGGGAAATTTTAAGATTAAACAGCAAGTTGGATTTTTTAAAAAAGGTACAGATCATTGAACTGTGCATTCACTTTAATAAACGAAAACGAGCACATTAGACCCAAAAAAAGCAAAAGAAAAGAAATAATAAAGATCAAAGTGGAAATCAAACAAATCAAAAAATACTGTTAAGCTGCAAACTTTTTTTTTTTTTTTGGAGACAAGGTCTCTGATTGTAGTTCAGATTGGCCCTGAACTCACTATGTCACCCATGGTAGCCTTGAGCTCTTGGCAATCCTTCTGCCTGTGTCTCCTGAGTGCTGGGATTATAGGCGTGAGCCACCACACCTCGCCAGTTTTGTGGAATGTGGTACTGGGGATAGAACTCAGGACACTTGCACCTGTCAGACAAACGCAAGAACTACTGAGCTAAATCCCTGGCCTGCTGCAAACTTCTTTTTTTTTTAAGGTTTTTTGAGACAGGGTCTCACTTTGTGGTTCAGGCTGGCCCTGAGCTCAGCCTCAAACTCACGTCACAGCAATCCTCCTGCCTCTGCCTCCCGAGTGCTGGAATTACAGGCGTGAGCCACCACGCCCGGCACTGGTATGTGGTACTGGTTGCCGCTGGGGTGAGTCTCCACACCCAGTATTGTTATGTGGTTACCGGGGATTGAACCCAGGTCCTTGCGCTTGCAAGACAGGCGCCGAACCACTGAGCTATATCCCTGGCCCTGCTGCAAACTTCTTTAAGAACAATAAAAATCGATAAGCTTTTAGCTAGACTGATTACAATAAAGAATAAAAACTTTCTAGTATCAGTAATGAAAAGCACACACGTCATGGACTGCACAGGGGCAACAACAGCAGTACAGTGACTTTATGCCAGCAGACACTACTTGTGAAATGGACAGGCTCCTTAAACAGTGGACTGACCTGCTTGCCTCTGTTTGTTGTTTTGCAGTGCTGGAGATTAAACTCATGACCTTGTGCTTGCTAGGCAGGGAGTGGCATCACTCAGCCAAATCCCTGGCCCTTAGCTCTGTGTGTTTACCTATCTCAAAACAACAAGAGAGAGGACCGGGTATATAGCTCAGTGGTTCGAGTGCCTGTCTTGCAAGCACAAGGACCCGGGTTCGATCCCCGGTAACCACATAACAATACTGGGCCTAGAGAGTCATGCCCAGCAGCAACCAGTACCACATACCACAGTGCCGGGCGTGGTGGCTCACACCTGTAATCCCAGCACTAGGGAGGCAGAGCCAGGAGGATTGCTGTGATGTGAGTTCGAGGCAGAGCTCAGGGCCAGCCTGAACCACAAAGCGAGACCCTGTCTCAAAAAACCTTAAAAAAAAAACTACAGCTACAGAGAGTCCCTCTGCTGACTCAGAGGTTCCAGTGGCCAGATGCTGGTATTCCTCACACAGTCTCAGACAGCCTTAAATTCGAGCAGGCTACATTGTAGAGACTGAGAAGCTCATTCTAAAAGTCAGGGAAGGGCATGAGATTTAGCTCAGTGGGTCCATCTCCTGCCTCACATGCGCAAGATCCCTGGTTCAATCCCTGATACCAAAAAGACAAAATAGAAAATTAAAAGTCATGGAAATGCAAAGGACCTCAAGTATTACAGCACTTTCAGAAATGAAACCAGGGTGTGAGGTCTGGTTCACTGGGGTCTTGAGCAGTGTGTCCTGTCCAGAAGGGATGCTGGCCTGAGGCTGCAAGCAGGAGCTTTGGTGTGGGCTGCTTGCCTTTCTGTTGAGGCCAGTCTGGAGAGCAAGAGGAGGAAGGGTACAGATAGTTAATGATAGTTGCTTTGGGGCCTTCATAGGTACCTTACAGTTTTACAGAACTTCATTAGCACTGTGTCTTTTTAAATGCTCAATCTATACAAGATCACTTATTTTCTCTCAACCAAATTAAGAACATTGAGTTTCATGTTTAAAAATAGCACTTCTTGACATATCATCTAAATAAGTGGATGGGTGGACAACCAAGTGGCAGGAAGAAAGCTTGGAGCATTTCCCCCAGGTAGAGTTCAGTATGTGACTGCGTGGTGTTAGGCTGGATTTGTGGCTCTGTGTCCACCTGGGATATAGAGTATCTAACTGCCCTTAGTCTTAGTGTCTCTTCCTCCAGCACCATGGCTGGCTATGCTCTTACTTGGTCCTTTGCATCTTCAAATTTCTTCTTGAATGAGCAATATCTGTGGAATGGTCCTCTCTGGAGAACTGAGTCTTGGCACCAGCTGGTGTGGGCAGGGCACAAGAAGGCAATCCCCCTGCTCTGCACTGCTGTCACAGCCTTTGTTGCAGTCAGGCACAGCAAAAAATGTACGGGCACATGCATCCCAGCCCCACGTGGTAGCAGTGCGCCCTGACTAGAGACCACAGCACAGCCTCAGGGTCTTTCTCTTCTGACTCAGTGGCCACAGCTGCTTTCACTAAACTTTGAATTTTATGAGGAAAAAAACCCAAAACTGCAGTGTGTGTAATTGTACCTGGCTCCTCCTTCTCAGCCTCGTATTGTCTGGGTCCACTGGCAGTTGGAGGGTGTCTCTGCTGAGCAGATCCACGTGTACTCTGAGGGCTCCTCATCCTGTGCCAGGAGTCCAGCCATCAGAAGCATTGCCCGTGAGCACACGGGCCCCCCATCTGGAGAGGGAACTCTAGGGCTAGGAGATATATGTTGAGCTTTAGAAAATACTACTAGATGCTGTTCTAGTTTGTCGTCTACTCTCACTGGTTTTTTATGAACAGATGTTCCTCACTCTAGTATAGTCCAGCTCCCTGATTTTTTTCTTGGAGTCTTGGCTTTATATCTGACTCAGGCACCTTCTGTCCTCTCTAAAGCTCACTTAATTTTTACTAAAATCCATATTGCTTTACTTTTGTGTGTGTATATGTGTGCTTTGCAGTACTGAGGAGTGAACCCAAAGGTTCTTGACCACCGAGTTACATTCCTAGCCTTAATTTAAAAAAATTTTTTTTATTTTGAGACAGGCCCTCACTAAGTTGTCCACACTGGCCTCAAACTTGTGATATTCCTGCCTCTGCTTCCTGAGTAGCTGGGATTACAGATGCATGCCATCACACTTGGCTTTGCTTTACTTTTAACATTTAGATCCAAGTTTATCGAGCACTAAGTTTTATATCACAGAGGAGTGGAGTTTTTCCTGTCTGCTGGCATGTGCCATCTGAGACAGAAGGCCATTCTCTATCACAAGTGAGGAGACCTACACTTATGTATGTGCATGGGAGTGCTGTCCTGGGCAGGACTGTGCATGTGCTTCCATTATTCTGTTTTGTTGTATAGTAGCTAGGGGGGATGGTGGTGTCTTCCTACATCTGAAGGACTGAAGACAGGGAAGCACAGATGTAAGTATTTGAGGGCAGTGCTGGCTGCATAGTTCTGAGCATCTCAAGCCACACAATGCTTCCGTGTTTTGTGGGCTGCCCTGGCCCTGTGTGGGACCACTACCAGTGGGCACATGATGCGCAGATCCAAGGCTGCATAGGGGGAACTGGGCATTAGGAGCCTTGGACTTGGCCGCTCCTCATCTGCCCACGTACTGATCTGTGAGGCCTGAACTTGGTTGTTAGTGTAATCTGGTATTTTCCAAATCGGTGTTTAGGTGCTTTTCATTTCTCTTGTAGTGTGGCCCCTTCCTGCCTGATGCTGGGGGAGGTGTCCTGATGGTCCTCTGACGTCTATTCAGGAGACAGGTGGCAATGTCCCAGACACAGGATTACGAGTGCCGGAGCCATCATGTTGACGGGCAGGAGTCCAGGATTCCAGGATCAAGTACCAGGTAAGGAGACACCATCCTAACCTTCTAAGTTGTCCCAGTCTCGGGAAGTAGGAGGGAGAAATTCTTTAGAGCCTCATGGATGCACACTGCAGGTGGTATCGGGCAGTTCCTGGTTGGCACACATTGCTCCTGGAGCCTCCCACTGTGGCCATCTGCAGAGACCACATATCCCCCAAGATCCCTGTGTGGGCTTAGTCTTTTGAGTCCTTCTGGGCATCCATTCACACCAATGCAACTACATACAGTTCATTAGTTTATTTTTCCAATTTTCAACATTTAATTTGGAAATAGTTTCATGTTTATAGAAAAGTTGCAAGAATAAGAGCAGTATGGGGACCACTCATATGCCTTCCCTAGAGTCACCTATTGTTAGCCGTAGTTACTCAGTCCCTTTTCTGATAATTTTGAGCAGATCACCTGTGTTGTACCCTCAGCCTCAAACCTTGAGATACCCCAGCTACCCACCCACGCATGTGACAGGACACATCACTGTGAGTAGAGATCTGGGGCTGGCGTGAGGCATTAACTTCTTCTACCACCTTGATCCAGTTGTGAAGCTGTGTGACATTTCTCTAGTCCTTTTAAAAGTAATGATCATCTTTTAACAAACAATATTCAATAAGTGAGAATTTGCTCTTGTGTATTAAGATCCATTCAGCAAGACCTACTCCCACTTCCACTTTTTCCTCAGTCCCACCTCTGTTGCAGGTAGGGGAACTTCTGGTCCCTCTCTTATGTAAAAGAACAGTTGGCAATGTGATTTCTTGTATTCCTTTCCCTCTCTATAGAGGCCTCTGGCAGCATATGCCCCTCACGCTGTGATCTTCTTCTGTCAACAGCCTCCCTGGAAACTACGCCTTTTGCCTTTGTGTGGTCCTGTGTCACAGCTTCCTGAGCCAGAGCTGTTTGTTCCCCAGGATTTAAGCAGCAGTCTTGCGTCGGATGTTTAAGGCCTGTCTAGCTGCAGTAATGCTGCAGTGAGCAGCCTTTGCCTATAACTTTGTACTTTTGGAGGCAGGTCTTGAGGTAACATCTCACAAGGACTTGCAAGTCAGACGATGGCTGCATAGAGTGGTGTTGCCGTAGGCCCTTGGGTTAGTGAACAGTGTCTCTGTGGCAGCTACCTCCAGTCTCCCTCACGAGGAGCCTCTAGCCAGACACATGGCCGGAGTATGAGGTCTGCGTGCAGCTTAGGTCTTATGTCTTTGATGTTTGTCTAAGTGGGCAACGATAACATCATCTGTATGTCAAAGTTCACTATGTGATACTTGTATCTTTTGTTCATTCTCTCTTGGTATTTTTCATCTTTTCATGCTCAACTTTGCATATAAAGGATATGAGCCCTTTATCTATAATTTATATTGCCAATATTTCTATGACGTATGTCGAGAAACTCAAAATCTTTTTACTTGTTTTTTTGGTATGTAAAAGTTTTAAGTTTTTCTGTAATCAGATGTACCCGTCGGTTCTTTAGTCATCTATTCTTTAATCCCCTTCGCCCGGCCAGTAGCAGAATGTACCATGTTTTCTCATGATGCTGGCACACTTTTAGGTTTGTTTTTTGTTTTTTTGCATTGCAGCTCAAACCCAGGACTTTGTGCGTGCTAGGTAACAAATGTACACCAATGAGCTACACCTCTTGCCCCAGATTTTTTTCTTTAGATCCTAAATCTATTTGGAGCTCATTCTCATGTATGGTGTGAAGTGGGGCCTGACTTTCTGGTTTTAAAACTCACTCCAATTGTCCCAAACTCTTATTAAAGACTGTCCTTTGGTAAGCTGATGCCCTGCATCCTCTCTTCTGTCCTGGCTGTCTCTGGGGAGCTGGAGCTGCTTTGGGCAGTGCTGGGCTCACTGCCGGGGGGGCCTTCTCCCTTCCCTTCAGGCCTTCCTGCTTTCCATGGGGCTATTTTTCCTGTCTGGCATGAGTTCTAGCAGAATTTTCCACAGTGCAATCTTCCCACCTACCTGCAAGTCAGTGCCAGATTTCCTTCTTGCACACAGTGATGAAGTGGACTGTGGCAAATGACATCGAGTGCTTTTGTGTTTGTGTTGGCTGTTTGTATGTCTTTTTGAAGAGGTTTATAGTTTATATTCAGGTCATTTTCTTGTTTTAAAAATTTTGCATCTGTTTATTGTAACAGCCACATCTCCATCCCTTCTTTGATCATTTTGGGGGGGGGGTGGAGGTGATGCTAGAAATAGAACCAAGGCCCTCGCAGATGCTAACTATATCTCTGCTGTGGGGCTACACTCCCAGTCCCATGCTCACTTTCTAAATTGTAAGAGTTCTTCCGTGTTGTGGATTTTAATCCCTTGCCAGAGAGAAGATTTGGAAATGTGTTCTCCTATTCTGTGATTATATTTTCATTTTGTCAGTGGCACAATATTGTTTATGGCACAGAGTTGTAATTTTGGTGACGCCTGATGTATCTGTTTCCCTTGCTCCTTGTGCCTCTTGACACCATGTCTAAGGTTCATCACAAACCCTGAGCTTAGGAAGACGGATCCCTATTTTTTTCTTCTAAGAGTTTTATAATTTTAGCTTTTACATGGAGGCCTTTGATCTGTTCTGAATTAATTTTGTGCATGGCATGACATTGGGGCCAACTTCATTCTTTTCCACATGTGTATTTACTTTTCCTTTCCAGCAGCATTGGTGGAGAGACAATGTGTTGTGCATTCTTTGTTGAATGATCTTGACACCATGACTTTTGGAATCTGGAGAGTAGGGAATGTGCCCCTCTTATCTACCCCACACCTGGCACACCCTTGACATTCAGTGTGTTCATTCTAGAAATACTTATTTGGGGAGATCATTGTATGAGATAAACATTTCCAAGAACAGGAGCAATGGAAGAGTTGCTTTTACACTCAGTCATTGAATAGTGTGTCATTGGTAAGGTACTTGTTTCCTACCACCCCTTTGGAGCCCACAGGTAACTGTATTCCTCTCCCAAGTCTGGGGATCACTGTTCTCTCTCCTTCCACCTTTGTCACAAGATGGCCCATTTCTCCCCTCACAGTTAATTTTAAATACTGTCACCAAATACATCTCAAACACAACTCTGACAAAAGTCAGAGGGTGTTTCTGGCTCACGTGAGCTCTGCTGCCTGTAGGATCAGTCCCAGCTGGTAGCAGAATCTTTGGGCAGTTCCAGTAGCTGATCATACCTTCCTCACATAGCAGGTGCAACACAGTGTGTTCAGCACCCACCTAGTGACTTAAGACCCTCGCCCTGTACAGCCCTATTGGCCTGGGTACTAGTGCCTCTGCTGACTCACGCTCAGCTGAATCTCACTCCGAAGCCAAGGGCAGAATGCATGTCCTCTGATCCTTAGTGCTGACTACACTGTGCTGGTCCATAAGGAGCTTTGCTCTACACATGCACACAGCCACCAGCTGTGCCCCTCCCTGTCCTTGAGATCTGGCTCCAGCCAGAGTCCATGCGTGCTGTTAGCTGGGTACCTCTGTGCTCCGAAGCACCTGGCCATGGATCATTGTCAGTTCCATCTGTGCCTGGCCCTGGGGCTCGGTGTCTTCTGTGCCTTTGTCTACCCTCTGTTAGGGTTCTGGCTGTGTGCTGCCTCCCAGGAGGTGCCACGAACATTCTTAAAAGGCTGAGCTCCTGCCCACATGCACCCAGCAGTGCATAAGAATGGAATAAAACCCTATTCTTTGTTGATTGAGAATTACCACATTAATTCATTTGAAGTACATTTTAAACAAAAATAAAAATTGGTCTTGCTTCTTTTAGGACTTAAATATAGTTCTGTGCTTTGCTGAGCTTCTCTGTGCTCAGAGAGATCCTTTAGGCAGTCTCCCAACTTTGTTCTGATAAATGTCATAAGCTAGCAGAGGATATGATAGCTTGGGTCCCTGAAGAGTTGGGTTACTCCAGCTCCCTCCACGCATAGAAATAGCTACCTGCTGTGTCGTCTGGTTGGGGAAGCTGTGCGCTACTGTGGGTGCCTTGTTCTTGGCACGTCACCCTTGTGAGCATGACCACTGTGACCCTGGCCAGGTCCAAGCACCATTCTGCCTCTTAAGTACAGTACTGAGGAGAAAATCTTGCCTCTCCCAACTGTCCCCCTCATCTCTGTTGGCTTCCTTCTGTCACACATGCTTCCATCCGTCCCCTGGAAGCTTCACTCCCACCCTCAACTCCTGCAGATCAGCCTGTTCTAGCCTATCAGCCAGGCCATATGAGGTCACCTCTAACATGTTGGTGTCCCCAGTCCCCATAGAGTTTCCTTTAGGCCCTGCCACAGGGCCTCCTGAATTCCCATGTCTGTCCCTACAGTGGCCTCAGTTCCTTCTTTGACACCCCATTGACCCCTTAGGTGTTTGTCACCACCCTGGCTGGGTCTGACCAAGGGAGGAAAGGGTGACTTTCCCCAGGATGTAGTCTCTATGGGGTGGAAATGGCTGTGTGAGCGAGCATTGGCCCCAGACACACGCCTCTGCTGCCTGGCCTGTCAGGGAAGTTGAGGAGGTGATGCCAGCAGAGCCTGGCCAGGGAGGAACAGGTCCAGCCTGGGTCAGTACCAGCCATAAAGGTTTCAGGGCAAACAAACCAATTTCTGGCTTTGGACAATCTCTGGGTTCTCACTGAGGAGAAGCAGCCGAGGCCTCATTGGATTCTATATAGGCTGGGAAGACAGGGCACAGCTCTGGCCCACGCAGCACTGGGACAGCAGGCCTGGTTGCCTCGGCCTGGGTATGATGAAGACCCTTCAGCTTGTGTCAGATTAGGAGATGACCATTCCTGCCTCAGTCTTATGGCCACTAGTGGTCAGAAAGCTCCAGTGATCTATAAAGGAAGGTTACTCCAGTGACTGGAGCCTCAGTGGCTCCAGCCTCAGTGACAACAGCCTCAGTGGCTCCAGCCTCAGTGACAACAGCCTCAGTGGCACTGTTGGCAGCATTTTACCATTACCATGTCCCTGCTGTCTTGTCCCTTGCGCATCTACCTAAATCCCACACACTGGCCAATGAGAGCCAGTAAGGCCCCCCCTCAGCTAGGGTCCACAGGGCCAGCACTGGGTGCGTCTGCGACGTAGGGTAAATGTGGAATGAATGTAGTCAACAGCCGGGACAGAGGCGCTGAGTAAAGCTAGGCTGAGGGAGATGCATGGCCCAGCCTCCCAGGCTCTCGGGTACCGTTGTGCCTCCTGCCATCTGAGGCTTTGGGCTGATGGGTTACCACCTCATAGGCACCCACACACCATGGGGCCGCTCTCTCTGAGAGTCTTAGTGTATCCTGAGTACATCTGCTTCAGGGCTACGGTAATGGACAAGGCTCAGGTTGCTGAGAGGCAGCCTTGCCTTTACCCTTAACATGCCATTGCGGGTGCTACCCCTGCCCTGCACTCTGTGTTCCCGTCTGCCGGCTCTGGTTTCCGGGTCAGTCAGAGTTGGGATGGCAGGTGTTGAGCACTCATTGCCTTGCATCTTCCCTGAAGGCTTTTGCTCCCCTATGCCCAGCTCTCTCCTCTGTCACCCACAGCCGTGAAGAACCAGCCCTGTGGTATCTGCTTCAACTGAAAGTAGATAGATTGTCTCATTATATAAACATAATTTACAGGATATAAAATTAATATTTTAACATAGAGACTACTTACTTTTTATTTTGCTTTCTTTTGGGTTTCAAGTCAAGGTCTTACTGTATAGCCTAGGCTCCTAATCCTCTTGCCTCATCCTCTTGAGTAGCTGGGACCAGGTGTGAATACTACCACACCTGGTAAGAAGCTGCTTACTTTTTAGAAATAAACTTTGTATTTTTGTGTTAATTAAGTCTGTTTATTTATTTGAGACGGGGTCTCCCTTTGTAGTTCAGGCTGGCCCTGAGCTCAGCCTCAAGCTCACATCACAGCAATCCTCCTGCCTCTGCCTCCCAAATGCGTGGTGTGAGCCACCACGCCCGGCACTGTGGTATGTGGTACTGATGGCTGCTGGGTGTGAGTCTCCATGCCCAGTATTGTATGTGGTTACCAGGGAATCAAACCCAGGCCCTTGCGCTGGCAAGACAGGCGCCAGAACCACTGAGCTAAATCCCTGGCCCTTAATTCAGTTTATTAATATATTTTAGATACACATAATGATCACATTCATCATAGGAAATTTGTACTTGTAATGATGTATCTCTTTCCCCATTCCCCTACCCTTCTTCCAACCCCTCCTCCCCTCCATAAGCTTAGTATTGTAGAAGTGTTAGAATGAAGCAGTGCTGGCCAAGGGCATTTGCCTTTGCTTCTTTGTGCTGCCCCAGTGTCAGCGTCCTCATGAGGGTGCTACCTGAGGCCTAACTGCTAACTGAGGTCCACACTCCATCAGGCTTCCTAGCCCTCACCTGAGATCTCATCTCTTGTATCCCCCGTGATATACTCAGTTGTCACACTACTGTGACAATTTCTCAGACTTTTCTAGTTTTTGTAGTTCAGGCTGGCCCTGAGCTCAGCCTCAAACTCACATCACAGCAATCCTCCTGCCTCTGTCTCCCAAGTGCTGGGATTACAGGCGTGAGCCACCATGCCCGGCACTGTGGTATGTGGTACTGATTGCTGCTGGGGTGAGTCTTCACGCTCAGCATTGTATGTGGTTACTGGGGTTCGACCCTTGCAAGACAGGCGCCAGAACCACTGAGCTAAATCCCCAGACTGACTTTTCTAGTTTTTGATGGTCTGCATAATTCTGAGGAGGGCTGGCCAGGTATTTTGCAGAACACCCCTCAGTTTAGCCTTACCTGATCTTTTAGATGCAGTTGACACGTTTTGCCAAGGTTAATCCCGCTCTCAAGGGCGTGGTCCACTACTGTCAGTGTTGACCTTGACACCCTGACTACAGTTGGTCATGTGTACCTCCACTGTGCTCTGCGGAGCAGCTCCCATTCCAGGGATATCATGTTCTACTTCCTTGGAAGGTGGATCCTCCATGTACCTGGGGCTCCTGTGGGAGGTTTGTGTGTGTCTCTCTCTCCACTGACATTACTTTGCCTCATTGTCTGCCACTTATGCTGTCCTGTGTTCTGGCTTGGGCCCCTGGGCTCCCATGTCCTGGGACACGCCCTTCCCCTGGGACTTGGGCCCTCACTTGCTGACACAATTGGCTCTTCTGTGTTCCTCACCTACCCTGGAATCAGCAAAAGGAGCCCCAGCCCTTCTGTGGGAGAAAACGGCCTGAATGCAGACGCATAGGTGCTGTGGTCAGGCCTCTTGAGTAAGACCCTCTGTCTGGAATTATCCGTTTTACTAGATGTGCGTCATGGAGCTTGATTTGGAATAAGGTTTATAAAAATGAATGTCTAGGGATGGAGATTTAGCCTAGTGGTTCGTCATCTGCCTGGCAAGTGCAGGGTCCCACGTTAAATCCCAGGTAACCAAATAACACAATGCCAGGTGTAGTGACTCACGTCCATCAGCAATCAGTACCACACACCACAGTATGAGGGATGGTGGCTCATGCCTGTAATCCCAGCATTTGGGAGGCAGAGGCAGGAGGATTACTGTGAGTTCAAGGCTTGCCTGGGCTCCATAGTGAGGTCAGGGCCAGCCTGAACTACAAAAGTGAGAACTGTCTCAAAAAAAAGGGTATCCCTATCTGAGCACTTCACAGCATCGCTTTGTTTCACTCACAAATGAGCTGCTGTGAGTGCTAAGGGGCAGGGCGCTCACCCCACCTTCACCCCTGTGGCTGCTCTTTGCTAAGAGTCTTACCCTCTCCTACCCCACAGGGCAGTCAGGCTTGGGTGTTCCTCTTCCTCCCTCCTTCCTTGACAGGCTTGCAGAGCACCTGTTTCCCACCTGCCTCCCACTCCTGGCCTAGAAGCTGCACTAAGCGTCTCTGACCCACGCAGCTACTTCTGGGTGCTTGGGAGGCTCAGGGCATGGACCCTAGGCCTGAGGCCCATTCGTCTGCTCTGCAGTGGATTTGGTTGACACATATATACAGGTGTACCTTCCTGACAGTTCCCTAGGAGGGTCTTTGGGTGTCACTGTCAGTTCTTTGTGTCCTCTTCCTGAGGCCTGTCTGAAGTGTGGGTGCCTGCTTTACCTCAAGGGACCGTGACATGCTTGCAGAGTGTGGTGTTTCTTGACGCTCCTAAAAAGTTCCTTGTTTGAAATGTAGCACATTGGCCCTACCCACTCTTCTCCCAGATGCTGTGCTTGGAGTATCGGCCTCTGCTGCTGCCAGCTCCTCTGACTGCGCTGAGCTTATCAGTTCTTTCTCTTTGTGAGTCTTCTCTTAGACCCATATAACATGTTAATTTTGGTGGTTTATTTTTAAACTAGATGTTCCAGTTAATCTCCTCTGCATTTTCATCTCACTGTAGCCATGTATGTCACTGCAATTATCACCATCAGTGGGCTGTCCATGAGATGCTGCTACTTGCACAACATAACATTCCTTCCTGCTGGCGCTTGGTCGCCTCTTAGCCGGCATAAGTCTAGTTCTGATTTTGCTGGGTGCTTTTCTTAGAAGAGATGAGTGGGTGTTGACCACAGCTATTCTCGTGTGAGCCTGTCAGGGCTGATGTGTGTTGTCCTTAGTGTGACGACGTCTTCCTGGTCAATGCCCTGGATTGTTACCAGCACAGATCCTCAGCTGGGCAGTTCTCAGGGCTGAGCTTCTCTGCTGCATGTCAGGAAAGTGTCAGGCTCTTGGGACATCTACTTCACGAGTTCCCTGGCCGCTGCCCCATGTTAAAGAGACAGTACTCCATGGACGGAAAGTTCTTGGCCTTTGACTCTCTTCCCCACTGCCCTCGGGTTGGTGAAGAAAGCTCTGAAATAGCCCTTAGCTCAGTCACAAAGACCAAGAGGTTACCACTACCACATGGGCTCCACACTTCTGGGGAGAGCACCATTCCTACTATGGCTGTGGAAGAGGGGCGGGCATCTCAGAGGCCCTGTGGGGGGGAAGCCAGGGCTGGTTTGAGTTTTCAGCAATGTGGGAAGCATAGCATCATTCTGAGGCACGAATGTGAGGAAGACCTGTGTCACCACTGTGGCCACATTGTGTGAGAAATGTGGTCCAGGGCTGAAGTGAGGAAAGTGAAGGAGAAGGGACGCTCGTCTCTCCCTATACCTGCTTGTATTTGTGTGATATCTGGATTCTCTTTCGCACATGACTGGACCTTGCAGCAGCCCAGGAGAATTATGATTCAAGGAGCTAAGAGTATCCTTATAAGCAGCAGTATCGTCAGGAAAAGCATGGGCTGGAGACACTGTAGCCCTGGCCCTGTGTCCCTATGCTGCTGAGCTGTGGAACCAGGAGAGGAGGAGGAGGTTACAGAGTGTCTTTGGTGACTGGGGACAAGGGAAGAGGCTCTGGGAAGGTTTCAGAGAGCAGGGTGCACAGCCTTGAAAGCCACACAACTATCAGTGCTTTTCCTTACTTGTATGCTTCTGTGTATGTGCACCAATCGGGGGCTGAACCCAGCACCCTCATATGCAGTGAGAACATTGATGCTCAGTATTCCACCCAGTCTTGGGCAGGAACTGCCCGTGGCCACGTCCTCTTTCTCCTCCCATATGCTGTCCGACGGCAGTGTCTCTTTCAGGGTCAGTACCAGCTCCTCCACAGAGCCGTGGTACTCGCAGCCGCCTGCTCACAAGGGAGTGAACCCCTCCCCGGAGCTCTTCCCAAGCACAGGCCCCTCTGCTTCTGCTCGGCCAGCGCCTGGTGCCCGCAGGAAAGCTTGAGACACCTGGAGTCTGCAATGGGGACAGGCAGCAGAGCAGGCTCCACCTTCATGGGGTGACTTTTGCTTCTCCCTGTGGGACAGGTCCACCTGCAATTCATGTGCCGCAGGGCAGTATAGGAACATAATGACACTGGTGTGGAGGTCTGCTGTGATGACAGTGTCACCGTGAGCCTAAGAACTGTAGGTGGCCTCTTTCTGGAGCCTGTTTCCTACTGGCAGAGTGGAGGGCAGGTCTCCAAGCGTGCCTTCTCATCCTCCCCAGACTGGCTCCCGATTGAGCTTCCTTAGAGATGGATCCAGCTGCCTCTGCCGGAGAGGCTGGCCCATAGGGGATGGACAAGACAGCTGGGCAGGGATGGTGTCCATGAAAAGGGGTATTCACAGCTACAGAGTGGCATACCTTAGGACACATGTGCCCGCATTCATAGAGCATTATCTAGATGCCATATGTTGCTTTCCTAATGTTTTTGTACTTTAAAAGCATTGCCGGGCCAGGAATGTAGTGCAGTGGTACCACATCTGCCTCACAAGGGCAAGGTTCTGAGTTCAATCCCTGGAACCAGAAATTAATTCGTTAGTTAATTAATTAGTTGAAGGCATTGCAGAGGTGGAAGGTGTGGCCCGGGGGAAGGGTCAGAAGTGGAGGGAGGGAAACCAAAGCCCTTTGCACCCAGGTCCCACTGACGCAGTGTCCTGTCCTCCAGGCTGGAGTGGGTGGAGATCATCGAGCCACGCACCCGAGAGCGCATGTACGCCAACCTGGTCACAGGCGAGTGTGTGTGGGACCCCCCGGCCGGTGTGCGCATCAAGCGCACCAGCGAGGACCAGTGGTGGGAGCTCTTCGACCCCAACACATCGCGCTTCTACTACTACAGCGCCGCCTCACAGCGCACCGTGTGGCACCGCCCACAGAACTGCGATATCATCCCGCTGGCCAAGCTGCAGACGCTGAAGCAGAATACTGAGTCCCCACGCGCTTCATCAGACAGCAGCCCGGGGCGTGGCAGCCGTGAAGGTAGCACTGGCTCCTCGCTGGAGCCAGAGCCAGATGCTGCCACTGAGAGGGCACAGGAGCTGCCAGCCAGGGCTGGGCGGCAGGTGTCGCTGGGAAGCACCAGGGAAGAGAGCGGCAGGTGAGGGGCGAGGCCAGGCTGGAGGGCAGGATGGGGAGGGTCGGGACCAGGAAGGATTGGGTGGGAGCAGTGTGGGGACAGGGCCGAATGTAAGCAATTGGCTGTCTGCAGTCCAGCTCCAGTAAGTGTCCTGGGACTTTGCTGGTCCTGATCCTGGTAATTCAATCTCTGCCAGGATCTTCTCTTGCTGCTTGGTGGCCTCTGGTGGATGTTGGGACAGTGTGATCCAGCTAGTACATGCCCACTGCGTCCTCTAGTGTTTTGTCAGTCCCTACTCTCTGATGACAGTGTCATTGGTCCCCTGGGTTCCTAAGGCCAGGAGATCATTGGATGAACAGCCTGCAAGCAGGAGAGCCTGGGCCGAAGGGACTGTCAGTTATTGTCCTCTCGCAGACACACTTGCGAGTCCCCTCCGTGAGGGTTTATGACTGACAGAGTTGTGTCTTTGACATTTGCTGTGTTCCATCCACAGGTGAGGAATGAGGACGTGGCCTAATATGCTCACAGGTAGCACAAGGGCTGCCTTCTCTTAGCAGAACCTATCCTGGGCATCAGCTAGGGTCAGGGAGGAACATGAGGCTGCCAGTACTGCCTGTACCTGTACTGGACTACTACTCTTGGCTGCCCCAGAAGGGAAGTTACATTAGTTACTTTTTTTTTTTTTGAGACAGGGTCTCGCTTTGTAGTTCAGGCTGGCCCTGAGCTCAGCCTCAAACTCACATCACAGCAATCCTCCTGCCTCTGCCTCCTAAGTGCTGGGATTACAGGCGTGAGCCACCACGCCCAGCACTGTGGTATATGGTACTGATTACTGCTGGGCATGAGTCTCCATGCCCAGTATTGTACGTGGTTGCTGGGGAATTGAACCCTAGCCCTTGCACTTGCAAGACAGGTGCCGGAACCACTGAGCTAACTCCCCGGCCCTAGTTACTTTTTTTTCTTCTTGTTGAGACAACCCAACACCCAAAGTTAAAAGGGTAAAAGTTTATTTGGTTTTACAATGTGTAGAGGTTTCAGTCCATAATCAGCAGGTTCTAAGGCAGGGTGCAGAGGGGCAGCAGTTAATGGCAGCAGAACACAGCAAAAGAAGAAAGTAACTTTAACAGTGTCCTTTCACTCTTTTTTTAAAATTGAGATTACCAGGATTAAGGCAGTGCCAAACCTCTCACTCACCTGTAGTGGTTTAGTAATCACATGCTCTTAATCCTAGTATCACACATTCCAGGTTTACCCACCTATGACTCTGTAAGGCTTTAAGGGGACATCTAGACCCAAATCATAACAAAAGTATTGCATTTATTCTCATTGTACAGGTGAAAAACCTGAAGCTTACATGGAGGACTTTGTCCACATGATCAGGCTGTTGAGGCAGATAGCTTATTATAGAAGCCAGTGGTCAGCCATGCCAGCTACCAGGGGACACCATGGGTGTGTCACCAGTTGTATCCTTGTTTCTACATATAGAAATGAGGCTGTGTTGTGCCCCTGACTGTCACTCACTGCCCCAGCCTGTACCTTGGGATAACTTTCTGTAATAACGGAGACCACTTTTGCTTCAATGACAGCATCAGTGATCTCTGTCAGTGAGGATGCTGTGAGGATTTGAATGAAGAGCCAGGGAGATGTATGGCGCCAGCGATCCAGGTGGAAGACACCAAAGAGGTGGGAATGGAGGCTGAGTGATGAAGCTCTGCACTAGGTCTAGGACCCAAAAGCCACTGTTCACAGAAGTGCCTCCTAGGAGAGCCACTGTGTGTAGAGAGAGCCAATACAGTGGGTGGTGGAACCAGGGCAGGCTGGTTTCTACTTGGAGAAGGTAGACACTGTGAGAGCAATAGTCACTGTGAAATTCATCTTGGTCCTCCTGAGCAGGTTGCACAAGGGCTTGAGTGCTAATGGACTGGGTGAGCAACCTTCACCAAGATTCAAAGTGGCTATTCTGTGCACTGTGGTGAGGTCAGGGAAGGCAGTTTAATCTCCATTTGGAGTGTGAATAGCTGACCACAGGGCCGGCACTAGCCAGTGTGGCTGTTGGACAGAGCATAAAGGATCCGAGGTTGGGTTAGAGGTAATCTTTGGAGTTGGTAGCAGACAAAGAAAATTCATTAGTGAAGTTGACAAAACTCCTCCCCTCAGAAGTGGGAAGAGGTCAGGATATGGCAGAAGGGCCTGAGCCAGGCGACTGTGGTGAGTTGAGTCCTGGAGAGGGGTATGGAAGAGAACATTGGAGCAGACGGTGGGCAAGTGAAATGAAGATGGACAAGTGTCCACAGTATGCAGCAGTGGTCACAGCAGCAAAAGACTTGTCACAGGCCTTGGAAAGTCCTTGGGTCACAGGAGACTGCTGAAGTATCCTGAAGCCCCAAGGCACATGAAATGGAAGAGAGATAGACAGATTTGGAATTGCACAGAGTACAATTTATTGGGTGCTTACAGAACTAAGCATGGTCTTGAGCATCAGTAAGACCAGTGGCTACTGTGGTTTGGTTGGAAGGAAAGGCCTACCTATTACTCAGAAGAAAAATAAGTTGGAGCCTGACTGTAAGTGGTATATCTCAGGCTAACCTCAAGGATGTCAGGCCCTTGGAGCCAAGGGAGCCAGGGTCCAGCTGTAAAGCTCCACATATTAATCAGGTGGGATTGTGTATTTATGGTTTGCTGGAAAACTATCCAGGAAACTGAGCAGGACTACCTGGGAAGTTGGTCTTGGCAGTTACACTTCAAGGTGGCTGTAGTCAGGTCAAACTGGATTCATGCACTCTTGCAGGGAAGCAAGCTGATGTTTCCAAGTTCATGGTTGTAGGTCCTAGCACAGACCAGAGCCTGACTCCAGCAAGGAGTCCCACTGCTGGAGCTTAGGGCTGGAGTGTAGCTCAGTGCAGAGGTCCTGACTTCCATCCCTAGTACCATAAAATCAAACAGCAAAAACAAAAACATTAAATCCCTGCAGCCCTGCATACCCAGCTAGGAGCAGCTGTGGATTAGACCGAAAATAAGTACAGTGCCTTCATGATCCAACACTTCAGCAGGAGTCTAGGTTTTTTGTTTGTGTTTTGGGGGTTTTATTTGGTATTAGGGGTCAAACTGAGGACCTTCCACTAGCACCAGAAATACTGAGCTAAATCCCTGGCCAAATATTCTGTTTTTCTGATTTATTTATTTGGAGACAAGGTCTCACTGTGTAGTTGAGGCTGGCCCTGAGGTCACTATGGAGCCCAGGCAAGCCTTGAACTCATAGCAATCCTCTTGTCTCTGCCTCCAGAATGCTGGGGTTACAGGCGTGAGCCACCACCCGGGCACTGTGGTATATGGTACTGATTGCTGCTGGGTGTGAGTCACCACACCTGGCATTGTTGTATGTGGTTACGGGGTCAAATTTAAGACTGAATTTGTGAGGCAGACACCGAAACCACTGAGCTAAATCCCCGGCCCTAGTGTTTCTGTTTTAATATTTAGATCTTTGGTCCATTTCTATTTTAGTTTAGTGCATGATGAGAGATATGGATCTAGTGTTAACCTTTGACACGCAGAATTTTGCAACACCATTTATGAAAGAAGTTATCTTCCTTCCACTGAACATGTTTAGCTCTTTCATTAAAGATAAGATGACTGAATATATTTGGAATTGTTTCTGCACCCTCATGTCTATGCCACTGATCCTCGGGTCTCATGAGTGGTTGGGTTTTTGGTTTTTTTTCCCCCAGTACCGTGCTGGTTTTTTTTTTTTTTTTTTTAGGTTTTTTGAGACAGGGTCTTGCTTTGTGGTTCAGGCTGGCCCTGAGCTCAGCCTCAAACTCACATCACAGCAATCCTCCTGCCTCTGCCTCCCAAGTGCTGGGATTACAGGCGTGAGCCACCATGCCCGGCACTGTGGTATGTGGTACTGGTTGCTGCTGGGTGTGAGTCTCCATGCCCAGTATGGTATGTGGTTACCGAGGATTGAACCCGGGTCCTTGTGCTTGCATGCCAGGCACCGGAACCACTGAGCTAACTCCCCGGCCCAGTACCGTGCTGTTTTTATCATAGTAGCTCTGTAGTAAAATTTGAAGTCAAAGATTGTGATCCTTCACCTTACCTGTGTTTCCTAGGATTGCCTCCGCTATTCTAGGTCTCTTCTAGTTCCAAATGAATTTTTAAATTATTTTTTCCATTTCAGTAAGGTATGTTATTGGTATTTTGATCGGTATTACATTAAATCCGTATAACAATTTTGGAAATCTAGCCATTTTCACTATATTGGTTCTTCCTACCCAAGAACAAGGGATATCTTTTCAGGAAGTTGGAGAACATCGCAGACCCAGGATAGCTCCTTGGCACTAGCAGAGTCTGTGCAGCCTGTAGACTTCTCAGGAAGGAACGTGAACCCTCGTCCTTTGGGCCATGTCTTCTCTACAAGCCCACAGACATGGTTGTGATAGGTGCCCTGGTCAGCCAGCCCTCTATATTATCCCTAGATAGAGTGGATCTCAGCTCAGGGTGGGAAGGACACTCCTCTCCCAAGAGGAACAGAAGAGCCAATTCAGCAACTGCTTTCCAAGGTCAGGGGCTTTGGTGTGACACAGGTGTGATTTTTTTTTTTTTTTTTTTAGGTTTTTTGAGACAGGGTCTCACTTTGTGGTTTAGGCTGGCCCTGAGCTCAGCCTCCAGCTCACATCACAATCCTCCTGCCTCTGCCTCCCGAGTGCTAGGATTACAGGCGTGAGCCACCACACCCGGCACTGTGGTATGTGGTACTGGTTGCTGCTGGGTGTGGGTCTCCACACCCAGTATTGTTATGTGGTTACCGGGGAATCGAACCCGGGCCCTTGCACTTGCAAGACAGGCGCCGGAACCACAGAGCTAACTCCCCGGCCCGACACAGGTGTGATTGTTAATATATATATTAATATATATATTGTCATATATATATATATATCATATTAGAAGTAGCATTACTGGTTCCCATCCTATTTATAATGATCTAGATAAGCACCTGTGATCCCAGCTACTTGGGAGATTGAGACAGGAGGATCACTTGGGCCCTGAAGTCCAAGCCTGCTTGGCAACACAGCAAGAGATTGTCTTAAAAATAAACATGAGGGTGGGCCGGGGAGTTATTTCAGTGGTTCCAGCGCCTGTCTCGCAAGCGCAAGGACCCGGGTTCGATTCCCGGTAACCACATAACAATACTGGGTGTGGAGACCCCACACCCAGCAGCAACCAGTACCACATACCACAGTGCCGGGCGTGGTGGCTCACGCCTGTAATCCCAGCACTCGGGAGGCAGACACAGGAGGATTGTGATGTGAGTTGGAGGCTGAGCTCAGGGCCAGCCTGAACCACAAAGCGAGACCCTGTCTCCAAAAA
>PVIR01018605.1:0-33306 GCA_004026965.1 Petromus typicus | reverse complement strand
ATCACAATCCTCCTGCCTCTGCCTCCCGAGTGCTGGGATTACAGGTGTGAGCCACCACGCCCGGCACTGTGGTATGTGGTACTGGTTGCTGCTGGGTGTGGGTCTCCACGCCCAGTATTGTTATGTGGTTACCGGGGAATCGAACCCAGGCCCTTGCGCTTGCAAGACAGGCGCCGGAACCACTGAGCTAACTCCCCGGCCCTATTGCCCATTTTTTAAAGCTTGCCTTAGATGAAGATACTGAAAAGACATAGATGTAGTATACATTTTTAGATGTGAATCTCCCTCTATTTAATGTTTTTTCTAATTTAAAAACAGAATCTTTTAATTGTCACTTTCTGCCATCCTGTACCCCTCCCTAATAAAACGCTAGGATTATTTTCCTGAGGCTTATGATCAGATTCACTTAAATGAAAGTTTTGAAAATGAACCAGTTAATTGATACCATTTGCAAGAGCACTGTGATAGTTCCATATGGCTTTTTTTGCAATTCCAGCTGCCTTATTATAAACTGTCATTGCACAGCCTCTTGATTAAAAACCCAAATATCCCATAGGTAAAACAATATTGCCTCCATTCCTTCAACACTTGCATTTGCCATGGCAGAAATATGAGGCGTGTGTTTGTGTGAAGGTCGTTGTGTGCAGAATGTTGATTGTGAGCAAATGTGTAGGAGACATCCATATCCAGCCTGCTTGAAACCCGCTTTCCTCAGTGGTTTCAGGGAACAATGTTTAATTCTGCAATAGAGTAAGTATATTCTTAACTTTTCTGTTGTTTGACATGTGCATGAAAGTACTAGGTCTTGAATAGACTGACTTCTGAACTTTAACTGAAAATACTTCCTTTCGAAATAAATCTCTTTTGACATTGACCTGTTCTGAACACTACTTTCCAAATAGCTAAGCATAATTTTTTCCTTGTCATGTAAATCTTTACAGAAATCTTGAATATCTTAAGCAGGATATGTGAAATACAAACCTTTTTATGTTGACCTGAGGTCATCATTATAGAAGTCACCTCTTAGTTGGAACCCTGGAATTTCCTAGAGTACACATATGCCCATTGTGATTTCTCCACACTGCTGAAGTGATGTTTTTGAGGTACTAGGGATGGAACTTAGGGCCTCATACATGCTAGGCCAGCAGCTTACCAGTGAGCTGCACCCCTAGCCCTAGAATAAGCTTTAAAATAAAAAATAAAAAATTTGATAACTTTGGCACCCTGTTTTAAAAAGCCTTCCCTGGCTTCCTAGTTCTTTGAGGATGAAATTGAGAGTTTATAATGTAGCCTGCACAGCTTCTCCTGACCCCACTGCATCTATCTTGTTTTACATTCCTTATAGCCCTTAGAGACCATCCTTATTCCCACGTGCTGTAGTTTGGGCTGTGACTCTGCCCTCAGGTCTGCGGTGCTGGGGGAAGGACCTGGGTCAGTGGTGGCATGCCTTAAAGGTAGTGAGGGGCCCAGGGCCTGGTCCCCCACTGCTTTGCAGCTGCCATTTTGGGAGCAGCTTTGTTTGCCACCCTGGCTCTGGGACCTGCCATCTTGACACAGGCCCAGCCAGCAGAGTCACGGGCCAGAGTGTCAGAGCAGAACCAGAGTCCCGTCCCTCCCTTGAAGCTGTCTGCTTAGCATTCTGCCACAGTGATGCAAAAGAAGGCCAACAAAGCTGGCAGAATGAAAGTGCACCACAGAATTTCCTCCTCCCCACACCTAACAGAACGTACAAAATAACCCAATCGTTAGACACAAACAGAAGCATCACAATTAGCAATCAAGCAAGGAAAGGGGCAAGGACAGAAGAATCACAGAAGACTAGATCATGGAAATGTCACCCAGTACACATTTCCAAATCTGTAAGGAGGCAGATAGAATGTTTCTATCTCTTTTGTGAGGGTGGAAAAATAAAATTACTGGCTTATGAGCAGAAATAAGTGAAATGAGGGATTAGAACGAAGATACCTCTTTTCATAATCTGATTTTAAAGTAAGATATATTTCCATTTTCTTTTTTTTTTTTTTTTTTTTAGACAGGGTCTCGCTTTGTGGTTCAGGCTGGCCCTGAGCTCAGCCTCCAACTCACATCACAGCAATCCTCCTGCCTCTGCCTCCCGAGTGCTGGGATTACAGGCGTGAGCCACCACGCCCGGCACTGCGGTATGTGGTACTGGTTGCTGCTGGGGTGAGTCTCCACGCCCAGTATGGTATGTGGTTATCGGGGAATCGAACCCGGGCCCTTGAGCTTGCAAGACAGGCGCCGGAACCACTGAGCTAACTCCCCGGCCCCTATTTCCATTTTCTTTGATTAACTACTCCTCCTCAAAAACCCAAAGTTTATTTTCCTGAGCAAAACAAAAGGAAACTAAATGCCAGTAACAAATACGTCCTTCAAAAGAGGGAGAGAGAAATCCCTGAAAGATGAATCCAGTCTAGAAGAAAATGCAGTTCAGTAAAGAGGAAACTGTAATTTCATTATGTTACGAAGCTACTCAATAGACCACCACAAACTCAGCACAATTAAAAAGGGCAAGGGCCTGCCAAAAAAGAAAGTCTAGAAACATAAGAGCACACTGCAGGGCCGTAGGGCGACCCTTCATTCCAGGGCCCGTGACAGAGATACACAGGAGAGTGGAGGGCAGTGAAGATAAGCACACTCCTCAAGTATATTTTAAAGATAAGACATTTAATGCTGTCACTTGCTTATCTTTTGCTATAAAAGTAAGGCCTGTTGGATATAGTTTTGTTACAGAAATTCAATTTCCTCTTGCTTTTTTATATCCATAATATACTAGCAACAGTTTTTAGTTTTGTTTCCTTCAAGGGAGAAGGAAACAGTGGTAAGTGTAAAACAAGGTCATTTTTCTTATCCTTTGGGGAATTCAACTTTAAGTGTCTTTCCTTTTTTCACTCTTTTTAAAACTTTTACATTTCACGGAACTAGCAACTTTTTAACTTCATGTTCTTTTGGTTAGATTAAGAAACCAAGTCTTAAAAAGATTACTGTATTTCATTTTGTCCACCCAGAAGTCTAATAATTCATTTTAATGTGAAAGTCATCTTTGATGATAGGTGTTCTGAAGCAAAGTATAAAAGAAAACCCTCAGGATATTATTAATGTATCAGGTATTAAATTCTTTTTGTGAATAATAATACAGCTGTTTTATAAAAAAAATCTTTCCTTTTAAATAGATATCATTGTTAGTTTACTTGACTTTACACTAAACTTCAACAATATTTCAGAGCAATTTAAATGATCTATTCAGAAGGCCTCAAATTTTTTTTTTGAGATAGGGCCTCACCTTGTAGCCCAGGCAGTCCTCAGACTCACAGCAGTCCTCCTGCCTGTATCTTCTCAGTGCTGGGCTTACAGGCGTGAGCCACCATGCCTGCTTTTGTGGTATGTGGTTACCAGGGGTCGAACTCGGGACCTTGCACTTGCAAGGCTGATACCAGAATCGCTGAGCTAAATCCCTGGACCAGAAGGCCTTTATTTTAATTCAGATATCAAGCGACTAGTTCTATGGATAAGTAAATCGAATCCCCTTCCTTACGGATCAGTTTCCGTCATAGTTGCTGTTTTGTTGCTGAAACAAAATACCCAACACCCACAACAGAGACAGTGTCTGTTTAGCTCACAGTTGGCAGAGATTTCAGTTCACAGTCGGCTCGCTCCAAGGCAGGGTGGTATCATAGAGGAGAAACAGTTGATGGTAGGTAGAAGATAGAGCAACAGAGGCCCACCACAACTCTGCCTACCCCTTGTAACTTATGCAAGTTACTTAGGTAGGCCACACTCAGGCCGGTCACCCTCGTCTTGATTCTACATGCACCATGAATCAGTCCCAGCATCACACTCTAGACACAACTACCTTTGGCAAAGCTTCATCTATGACCACGTCTAAATACAAGCCGTAACACTCTGCCGCTGGCCCAGCAAAGCTTAGGCACATCCCTTTATCTGAGAGTTGCTAAAATCCTAACAGTTTCAGCATTGCTGAAAAGTCCACGTCCAAAGTCGTCTCAGAGATGTAAGACAAACTTAACGCCAAGTTCCTGTATAAATGAAAAGGAAGTTTAACACTTTCAACATTCAGTGGTACAGGATAAATGTTACCATTCCAAAAGGTACAAGTAGAGAGTACAAAGAAACAGGACTGAAGCAAGATCAGAATCCAGCAGGGGAAATGTTGAGTCGGTTCCTTGTCCAGCATCGGAAGCAGCCTGAGCAGGACATGAACTCCGGAGGGCTCAGGGACCACGCCTGCCCCGCTTCCAGCGTGGCGGCTCTCTTGGCCTGTCTTTGAAACCTCTTACAGATTTCCTGAGACGACCCATGTTCCTGGCTTCTCCAAGCGTCTCAGGTCTCCACTGCACCCTCAGTTTCATGCTCACAGCTTCTCCGTCCTGCCCTCTGAGGTACGCACTGCACGCACTCCCAGCATTTCCTTTCCTTTGATACTGAGATTGAACTCAGGCCCTTGCACTTGCCAGGCAGACATAGCACCACTGAGCTAAATCCTGGGCCCAGGGTTTCCTAATGTATTAATAGAGAAGGTTTAATACAGAGGCACTGCAGGGTCCTTCTAATCTCTATTTTCTTTGTTTACAAAATGTAAATCCTTTTTATCAAAGTATGCTGGGCACTTAATTTTTCCCAAAACTACGCAAATGCAACATGCCAGATCTTCCTGTTTCATGGATTGGATGAAATAAAGAAATTCACAGATGACTCTTGCTAACAGAAGTTATAGATGTGTATAGAACATTCAGGGACTACTCTGAAATTAAGTAGCAAAGTTTAAGAAAGGAAAACATCTGTTTTTAATTGATTCCGGCAGTAAACTGTAAAGTAAATCAGTCTGTGTGCTACCAATCTGTGGTACGTCGAAGTTACTGGAAACTTTTGGCTCAACGCTTCTGAACACCTCACTGAAAACAGCCAAGGAGTCCTGGGTGTTCACATGTAGCTAAGAAAGTACCTCACTCTGTCTCGTGGTCCACTGAGAGGTGGGCGCATCGTGAGCGCCTGCCAGTCCCGTTCAGTGCGCCGTGAGACTGTGCGCAGCTCTACCCTGAGGAGCGTTCGTGACGCACTCATGAGCCAGCCCCGGGTTACTCTGCACTCCTCACCTAGCTCTCGAGGCTCAGGCTGGCTCCTGCCAGTCTTTTCCACTTGTTTCCTGTTATTTCACGGCCCATTTACAGCCCGCCGTGTGAACATCTCGCACCCCGGCATACTCCCCTGCCCTGCGCACTGGGCCGTACGCTTGGCCCTTGTGTTCCCAGGTTTACCCTCTCCGTTTGCTAACACCCCTTGGTAGCATGTCCTCAGAAGTCTTGTTTTCTTCAGCCAGTTTTTCTCTGCTGCACAGTGGAAGGACTTATCTGTGACCTCTACCACTTCTCCACTTTTAAGACTTTTATGTATCTGACTTAGCAGGTTAGCAATTTCTTTAGTCAGTCACACACATTCTTGGATGTTGAAAACTGCTACTTCATAAGTGGGTCTTATTGTAATTTGACAGTGATATGTGAAATACATGACTGTAGACACTAGCCAGTTCTGGGCTCAATTTACCAGATTTGTGTTAGATACCTACTGTTCTGATCACTTTAAAATAAATAAATGTAAAATCAAGACAGATGAGCAAGAGAAGTGTAATGGTTTTTTAGTTTTCCTTTTCAGTGGCTGATATTTTTTGAAATTAGAGTAACTTATTTAAACAAAATGGTGTTTTGTTGTCAGCTCAGCTGCAGAGGGTGAGAAGATGGCTTTGAGTCAGGTGGGGTCAATGCGGCCTAACCTGTGGGTTGAATGTGAAGGAAGCAGTCACTTAACAGTCACTTAACAGAAAGTGCCTTGTGTTGTCTTGCACCAGTGTAAAAGAAAGACTCAGTAAAGGTTTAAGGAGAAGGTGCAGTCTGAGCACAACTGCACAGGACAGGGCACCAGAGCACACTGTTGGAGAGAATGGGTTCTGCTAGATCATGTCCTGGCTCCGGCCCTGCTAGCATGTAGTCTTGAGCAAGATACTTAATATTGCCCTTTCTCAGATACCTCTTCTGAAAACTGGAGAAGTACTGACGCTACCTGCATAGCATAGGGGATTTTGAGAATTAATGGCATATATTTGTATGGGTGTGTGCATTTCTGTTTATGCCATTTAATCCCGTGTTTGACACAGACTGTCCATTATTTATTGTTTGTATTAAGAAATATATTTTTGTTTACCATTAGTAAATTTTAGAATCAAAATGTGGAAGTAGCACTTGCTAAGTCTTCAAAACAGGAAGCACTATTACTGTCAGACAGTGTCACTGTTGGTAAAGGTGCAGAGTAATGAGAGATGACATTGAAAATAATGAAATATTTAAGAAAAGGAGCATAAAACAATGAAGAGGTTTTCCATTAAGCCACAGTAAAAAAAATTTTTAAAAGATGAAAGAATGCCAGATTAAAATGAAGAAATTAGAATAAATTAGGTTGTTTCATACAAAATGAGTTTATATTACACAAAATGGGATTACCTATGCCAGACTTATAAACAAGCTCTAAAATAGGAGTACTATTAGGTATTATTTGTCTGTCGGTAACACGCAGTGTGGAACACACAGCACCAAGCATAGTTTCCCAAACTTGTTCCTGGTTCATAGCCAGAGTTTTGTACATAGAAGGCAAATGTTCCTCCTCCACCAGCGCACCAAAAACATTTCTTTTGAGATAGTCATCAACAAGAACCAGTAGTAGTTTAGACACTCTTGGGATGAGGGAAATGATATGGGTGCGGGTTGGGGGCTGAAAAGATAAGGGACAAGTGTCCAGTATGCTCCACAGGCAGACAGGCTTGATGTGGAGACCTCTGCAATGTCGAGCAGCATCTGGGTAGGAACTAGAGCTCGGTTGGAAGAGGAGCAGTGTACATGGCTGCGACCGATGTAGAGATGGGGGAGCAGTTGGCGCTGCTCTGAGTGAGTTAGTGTCACGAAAGAGGCCAGCTAGTGTGTGGGGCGGGCAGCGCGTCCCTCACGTCACCCTCGCTGAGCCCTGTGATGCACGCCTGTTTCCCTGCACAGGTGGATGACTGCGGCTTTTCTCTGAACCATCCCAACCAGTTCTTCGATGAAAGCCAGAGGGTCCTACACGGGAGTAAAGACACCAGAAAGGAGTCCAGCCAGCCAGAGCCTCCTCAGGCCAAACCAAGCGTCCAGAAAAGCAAGGGTGCATCCGCCGCTCTGTCCGCTCTGAACTCCTCCCTGGAAGCGGACCTGGAGGGACTGGAAGACTACTTCAGCCAGTGAAGGGAGCTTGGCCGCTTAGGGGCCTCTCTCCCCATCAGCCCTCATTCCCAGTTCTAAGATATTTCTGTACCTCTGACACAGTCTATCTGCACGTCCACTTAAGTCCCGTCTTAGGCCTGGCTAAAGCTCCCCCACCCACCCCCAAAACCAGTACAGCTAAAAAGAACTTTGAGCTCTTTTCATTCTGTAATTTTGACTGTTTTTGCTAATAAATACTAAAATGCATATATTTGTGTCTCTGTGTAATTGGGAGTCTTACAACAGATTGAAGATTGTCTAAGTATTTAAAATAGTATTTAGGATGTCTGATACCACTGCCAGCTACCAGTGGAGATCTTAAACTTGTTTTCACTTAGCGTACCTGTGATCACTGTACATCAGCAAGGAGAATCCTGGGCCTCGGATGGTGGCAAACACTAGTGCAATGCACTGTGACCTGAGAATTACGAGAAACGGTTCGCATGGCCGGTTGTGTTTGTTCCCTACGGGATGAGAGTACTGTGTTCACGCTGCTGCTGGTCTGCACTAGTCCCTTTATGTTCCGCGTCGGCTGACAAAGAACAGGCAGTTACTAGAACAAGTGCATCTAACATGTTTCCTCCCAACTGGCACTTTTGTACCCCGCAATGACTGACTTGCCAGATAGACTTGGCAGGTGTGAACGGTAACCCTCCTCTCATTGGCAGCCATGAAAGGTGAGCGGTGCGGGCGGTCGCTGGCACTGCCCTCCCCCGACTGCAGTCGTGTCTCTACTCACCCAGAGAAATGATGCTTCTCACTATTACGTTATGTGAAAATTTTAGTCCTCCTCAGGTACAGAGAAGTGCTTTTCCCTTCATTCTCTTGAGTTAGATGCCAAGTTGAAAAGTGGGCATGGTCCTCAGAGAGCTGAACGGTTAAGAGCACCACACTGTTTAATCTTCAGATGAGATGAAATCAGTGTGCAAGGGATTCGCACAGGGCCTGAAAGGATTCGTGAACCAGTGGTAATCTAGGTTTTATTTTAAGCTCTAAAATAACAATAATTAAATGAGATACTATTTGAAATATTACTCATCTGTATGTATAATTGCCCAGTTTAGAAAATAGTTTTATTCCACTGCAGATTCCTCCATACCTTTCTTTCTGAAACTATCTGCCCTCTTCTATCACTGAAGAGTCCTCAGGAGGAGTCTGATGACTGCCTGCCACTTTTTTGAGGAACTGCAAAACCTCGAGTCTTTTTTAATTTTAATATGAACAAACACTACATGGAGCTGTTTTTTTAAACCACAGAGGTAAGTTAGCTTTAGAAAACTAAGCATACAAATGTAGGTCTCTGTTATATTAAAAGAAGGGAAATAAATGCTAGAGTGGTCTCACTACTATAGGTCAGAGAGAAACCTTGAGACAGATTATTTTCTAGCTGGCAGCACTGTCCAAGGAGGTAGTGGTTTTTCTGCTGCCACAGATTTTCCTTCCTCGAAGCCTAGGCCCCACCAGCTGAAACAGCAGAACCACTGGCAGTATGCTAGCTCTGCCACAGCAGACTCTTTTATACCAGCAGCTCCAAGAAATTGTGTCAGCCTGCTTGAATGTTTTATGTGTCTAGTCAAGCTTAAAAATTACACCCGTTTAAATATTAGTTGTATTTACAAGTTCAATTTCTTAGTAATAAGGTTTGATCTCCTGTCATATACAGAAGAATATGTGAACATTCTGTGAAGTCTGCAGATGAGAGGATTAGGGCTAGAGACTTATACAAGAAGATAGAAATGAATGCTTTTTTGGTTTTGGAGTTAGAAAAGGAAATTTATTTTTAATGCCTCACCAGTCTTGACAGTGTTTTCTTTGAAAACAGACCTGTTTGAATTGAAGGATCTTGGAAGAACTCAAAAGAAAATCAAAAGCTAGTGTTCCCTTTAAGACAGCAGGCAATGAAAAAGAATATGGAGTCATCTAGATCTTTTAACTTTCAAGTCATTTATTACCTCTTCAAGGAAAAGAGGCGATATGATAATCAAAGACAGAAAGAGAAACAAGTAGACTGGAAATTTGTAGCTGGTCGAGGCAGTGGCATTATTAGTGAAGACTCTATTATACCCCGTCCACGTTTCTCCATTTTTAAATTCTGGCCATATAATACAAAGTTCTTTCACTGTCATGTCCCTGAAAGAACATCAGAAAGTGTAAATGAACTTTTTAGGACTTCTTATAATACTACAGTCATAAACTGAATAGTTATGGATTTTGGATGAGCTGGGAACAGAAGCAAGCACGCGGCAAAATCTTTAATTCATATAGAATGATAATGAGCGTAGGGATTTCTTTTTTCGCAAAGCATGCAGGGTGTTGGACTTGTTACACTTTGCTCTCCAACTGATACTCAAGATCTTTGCAAACAAACTTCAGTAATTCTTTGCAAAGAAGAAAAGAAAACTTCTGAGATCTAAGCTTGAAAGGCAAAATGAGACAACTTTAAAGTCTGGTTCAGTTAGTCTACTGTTTGCAAATTTAATCAGTGGCTTCCAGAAGCATCAGCCTGACATCACATTTAAGTGCCCATTAAAGTGAGAGTTTGACAGTTCTGAATGTGAAGCTCAGTCTGAGGACATCTTTACAACTGGAAGGAAAAAAAGTGTTGAGAAGCCTCAAACCACGGCGGTAATTAGATCCATTTGTTAGCCTCTCTTCAGTGTTGGCAAAGAAGTGGCAGGAAAGGTTGACTGGCCGGAGCAAGGGGGCAATCAGCCCAGTGCTTCCGATGGGTATTGGACAAGCACAGGGCCCTGGGCTGCGGAGGGCAGTAACTACCTGCTGGCAAGTGCGGGTGGAGAGCCCACCTCGGGATAGCACTCTGTTCAGCTTGCTTCCTGCAGTGTGCGGCTGCCCTGGGGCAGTGCTCCTGAGCTGGCCTCGGTGGGACAGAGGTTCCCGAGATTGCTCCCAGGCGCCTAGGTTACCTTCAGGTAACTACTTTCTGCTGCAAGCCATCGGGCCTTCGCTTCAGAATCATTCCTTTTGACAGGCTTTGCCCTAGTCTAAGCTGCTCGCCTAAACTGGTGTTGCAGGCAGTTAGCTTTGTGACTCCATGGAAGTCACATCACCTGTAGGGAACTTGCTTCCTAACTCACCTGCCTTTCCTGCCAGCTGGTGCCTATTTCCTGTGACTGTGTTTGCATCCTATTCTGTAAACTCTTTGTCCACTGGCTCATGACATTGTATTTTATTCAAGAATTATCACAGTAGAACCTTATCAAAGGCTAAAGGCTATGTCTCTGTTAAAGCTCCTGTGTCTCCCACCCCTGGCAGAGCTGTCTGAGTACCAGTGACAATGTGGTGGCATGACACTGCTATCATCTTACGTGCAGGACGGCAGGGACCCATTCACCATCACAGCTGAAGGCTAAGGCTTGGCTTTGCTCTGAGAGAGAAAGTGTAAGTTCAACAAATACTGCATTTATGAATTCTTCGTAATAAGGAAACCATCTCACGCAGATTTGTCCTGACCACCACTTCCTTCGGTATAGTTACATTTTAGCTTCTGCCCGAGTCACAAGATACCAAAATTAACACGAGCCCTAAAAGCCAGCGATACACACTTCCCTTTTATCTTCCCCTTCACTGAGTCGACTCGTGATTCCAAACGCGCTCCGCCTGTGGCTCCTGTGGTCTCGCACCGTCCCGCTGGGCCCTCTTGTCCCTCCCCAGGCTCCTGTTCACATGCAGACAGTCCTCGGTTGTCTCCACAGCCGAGCTGCTCCTGCAGCCGTGGGCCCAGCCAGCCGACCGCCCGTGGGGCTCCACTCAGATGCCCCACGTCCACTGCACACTCGGAGCATCCAGAATCTGGCATGATCTCTTCCTTCCTGTCTCTCCGTTCCTTGTATTTGAAGAGACCGGAAGTCGCCCTTGACATGTCTCTCACCCCACATCCGGGTCACCACACGTCTCTCGCCGCCATTCAACTCTGTTAAAGTAAAGCACGACTGCACCTGGCACACACAGAGGAACGGCCTAGATTTGTCTTGAAATGGGCCAGATTTGGCTTGTTTGGGCAATATTCGTGAACTTCTGTCCTAGCAGCAAGATCAAAATCTTTGAAGGATATGACCAAAAATGACTCAAAAATAGTGCACGAATATCCCTACTTCAATTAAAAATAAAATGTGTAATTTAAAACCTTCCCAGAAGGGATTAGGTGATTTCACTGGGAGCTCCTATCTAGTATTGAAAGAATATGCAAATTCTATACAAACTAGTTCAGAAACTAAAGCCAGGGTGCTTCGCTACACATGTGTGAACCTTGTTATTGCTTGACTAAAAACAAAACCAATCATGAGAAAATTACAGACCAATCTCTCTCATGGGCCAAGAAGCAATGACCCTTCAAAATGCCAGCAATTGAAATCGAGCAATATATGAAAGGAGCACTACATCATGAATGAGGGGGGTTTATTGCAGGGTTGTAAGGCTAGTTGACTATCCCATGATCAACCAAGGTGATTGATATTGGGAGAGAGAGGGGGAGAAAAGGAGAGGGAGGGAGGAAGGGAGAGACAGAGGCAGGCAGGCAGGCAGGACACAAACACAACAGTCTGAACAGGTTTATTAGCGAGCTGAGAGGGCCCTTTCTGATTAAGGGGTGACACGGGATGTGAAAGTTTGGAAGGGTGGGAGCGGTTCCAAGAGACTGAGAGGACTTTTGGTTCCCTTTTTTGGTAATCTGGCTGTGTGACCCTGAAACCAAAGATCAGGAAACAGACTTAGATTTGGTGAGATGGCAGGCTTTGGTCAAGATAGTGGTGTTCCTATCCAGTCTCTTATCACTCCGCGCTTCAAGGGGTATAGGGGCCAAGCTGCTGTCTCTAGTCATCTGCTTCCTGCTGATGGGGGGCAGTCAAAGCGTTCTCTGAACTGCCAGATAAATGCTATTGTGAAAAGTTCTTGTGGAACTGCTCTGGAGATGGCTACCGTGATTTCCTGGGTGGGGGGGAGGATCTTTGGAGTACCCTGATGTTACAAGGCAGAAATAATGAAGTGACAACAGCAATAATGAGAAGTATCAGAAGGGGAAGTAGCCAATGGAAAAGGAGGAATGAGCTGTTTTGTGAGCCAGTATCTCAGGGTCCTGAGGCTTGGTCTTTGAGCCTCGTGGCTCCAACTCTAACTATTCCTAATTTATTAGCAAAGAAGCAGCATTGTTCTTATGGGAAGGCACAGGTGTCTTGGTAGGAGGCTGGGAGGAGATCTAGAGCTTGGCAGATTGGGAGGTATACAGAGGCTAGGGTTTTGTAGGTGTCCTGGCTGACTGGGGACTTTTCCTAGCCCTTCTGCTAGCTCCTTTGAGAGATGGGTGAGTTTAGACGGGAGACTTGCAGACCCCTAGTCTAGTAGCCATTCTGCTCAGGACTCGCAGCGTGGCTGACAGAGGGGCCAGTGGAGTGTGCACTGAGCTATGATATGGTGATGACTGAGTTATGAGTGGAGAGGTCAGATGTGGTCATATTGTGGGGTGCGGGGCGATCCAGGGGGTAGGGCTCCATCCAGTTTGTCCTGAGACAGGCATATGCCATGGTATACACATCTGGAAGACACTAATCTAGGGAGAAGTTTCCTGAGAGGTCACACCAAGAAAGGAGACGATCAAGAGCTGGGCTGGGGAGAAGGCACTGGACAGCCTTGAACTTATGCCACACGGGAAAGGAGGAGTTAAAGGCTTCAAAGGAGACAGAGGCAAAGCTGGTGGTCCTCTGCTGTTGCAGGGCCTTCCTGGCTCAGAGCCATTAGGCATCAAGATATCCCATCAAGAGCTACAGAGGTGTCTTAGAGGATCCATTCCTCTGTTTGACAATGTCTGAATGTGGTAGAGTTTGAACTGCTTTGAAACCTGGAACTGCCTGGGTACCCATGAGAGGATTCCTAAATGATTAACATGGGTGGTGATCAGAAGGCTGACGAGCTGGACAGCAACTTGACAAGAGGAAGGTGAGAGGGCTTGGACTGAAGAAGTAGACACTTTTGGCATCTGGTGACACAGAGAGGCTTCTGTGGGCCAGGTGTAGTCCGGATAGCAATGAGCCTGTGATGAACCTTTGTGGGAGCCGGAGTATTCTGGGGGTCTGATGCCTTCCCCGGCACACCTGGCAGCCTAATACCAGAACCTTCGCCAGGGTGGTGCCCCTGGGTTTGGCTTTGCATGGGGGCAGTTGACCCCAGGCACTTATGGTTGATTCCACTGCATGATCACCGGGAGTTTGGCAGTGCTAGGTGAGAATCAACAAAGTTTACCAAGAAATTAGTCTGTATAATCCAAGCGAATTCTAGAAAGGAAAGGCAGACTGGGGAAGGAGGCACCTCCAGACAGTATTTTAAGTGACTGAAATAGCAGTTGTCATGATCTGGCTCCTAGACCTGTCTACAGGGGTAGGTCAGTGAGGATTAGTGATCGAAGTCCTTTTATGTCTTGTCCGCAGTACTTTTACATCTCTTTGGTTATACTTTTCTGCTGAATATTCGAGTCCAACTTCAAGTGACACCTGTGTCAATCAAAACTGACCTGTTACTTACCAAGGTCAGTCAGAGCTCTTAGGTCATTACTTTCGGAAGCATGTACTGAGCCTCTCAACTCTTTCAGAGTCAGCCACCAGTGCGGATCATGGTCTTGACTGGCCATGTGGCTTCCCATGGAGGCATGGCTGGCGATCCTGTTTTTGCCTTTTTTTTTCTCCAGTACCAGGGATCAAACTCACAACCTTGTGCTTATGAGGCAAGCAACTGTGCCACTGAGCTAAATCCCTGGCCCATGACCCTCCTTTTTGGCACATTATACACTGGTTGACTTTTGTCTTCTAAGGTCAAACAATCTCCCCATTTAGGAGATTGGGTGACTCACCAAAATTGTGGGATCCTGTAGAAAAAGCCCCTTCTGTGCTGGGTCCTTGATAACTGTGGAGGGTGAAGGCCAAAATACTGTCTCTGCAGCTGAGACAGCACAGGTGATGGGAAAGCCAGAGTGAAAGGGGTCCAAGGGGTCGGGCAGAAGTCGGGGGGGGGGAGGTCTCAGGCCGGCAGTGGGAAAGACAAAGTATGGGTGCAAAAGGGACAGAGACTTGAGGTTGGGTGATTCAGGTGGGTGGAGGGTGGTGGCAAGAAGGGGGCTCGTCAGCAGGGTGGAGGTTGTCAGGAGAGGAGGAGAGAAACGCATGGAGACTTCGGTGCGTTGGAAGGATTCAGTGACGAGAGGGAAAAGCGAGAGAGGAGCGATCACAGGGGAAGAAGCAGCTTCAGTGTAGGGGACCCCAGACCATTTGCCATTCTGTGGATAAACTTGTCAAGTTCCTGTAGAGCGTGGGAAGCCACAGTCCTCTCGTCAGCACTGTCCAGCTCGTACAGTGGCACCTCCTTCACAAACCCAATTCTCAGCACAATTCCAGCTGAAAACCCAACTGGCTGAAAAACAAGTCACGTTTGTCCATAAAGTCAACACTGAGGTTCTCGCCCAACTCAGTTTGTGACCGGAACCGTGCAAGTATCAAGCTGGTGAACTGAGGCACCACTGTGCTGAGCTGCACCGAGATAGAGCCAAAACAGTGTCCCAAGGCCCACTGGGACAGACGGCAGAGACGGCAGTGCAGCGGGTGTCTCCTGAAGGTTTGGAGGGGTGATTGAGCATCCCAGGAGGGCCAAAAAGTGTCAGGGTCAGGAATTGGGTCCCCTGGGAGTCACCCAGGGCATGATTTGAGACCAGAGTTCACAAGCTCCTGGAGCAGGATGGAGGTGTTTCTGGCTATTGAGGGTATGAGGCGAGGGGTGGGAGGACTCTCAGGGTCCAGGAGTTAGCCTGGGACTAGCAGCACTGCCCAGTGCAAGACAGTCTCTGTCCTGAGCTCCCAGTTCCAGGTTTCAACATGAGACAAGAGAAGGAACATACAGGCTCACACTCAACAGGCCAAGCAGGTTTATTAGCAAAGCCAAGAGGGGCCTCCGATCTGGAAAGTATTTTTTTTTTTTTTTAGGTTTTTTGAGACAGGTTCTCGCTTTGTGGTTTAGGCTGGCCCTGAGCTCAGCCTCCAACTCTCATCACAATCCTCCTGCCTCTGCCTCTGCCTCCCGAGTGCTGGGATTACAGGCGTGAGCCACCACGCCCGGCACTGTGGTATGTGGTACTGGTTGCTGCTGGGTGTGGGTCTCCACACCCAGTATCGCTATGTGGTTACCGGGGAATCGAACCCGGGCCCTTGCGCTTGCAAGACAGGCGCCGGAACCACTGAGCCAACTCCCCGGCCCTGGAAAGTATTTTTATAGACTCAGGGTTCTGAGGGACTGGAGGGAGTGGGGATGTTTCTAACAGGGGACTTCTAGCAGGCTCAGTAGGGACTTTCGATTTCCTGTTTTGGTAATCTGACTGTTTTATCCAGGAAACCAAAGGTTAAATAAACAGAAACTAGATTTCCGGCAGTGTTGGCTTTTTAAAAAAACTTGGGAGTGCCACTCTTTCTGGCATTGGTCAAGATAGTGGTCCTCCTGTCCAGTCTCTGTCAACTATACTGATAAAAAAGAAACATGATCATTTTAGTAGAGAGAAAACATTTGATAATATGTAATGTCTATTCATGATAAGATTTCTCAGTAAACAAGCGGTACAAAGGAACTTCCTTAATCTGATATGTACATCTTTGAAAATCCTAGAAGTAATCCTTGGTGAAATGCACCACTTCTGTATTTTTTTAAGATACAGAGCATGAAAGATAATATCCGTTCTTACCAATTCTTTTCAGTTTGTATTAGGGATCCTACCTAGTATAATAACAGAAGAAAGAAATGAAAAGCATGCAGTGGTAAAGATGAAAGAGTTTCCCAATTCACCCGCCATGAGACTTCTCAACATAAATCTTATGAGTCAAGAGGAAAGGGATGAGATTTGTACAGTACAAAGAAAAATTATATTGCCAGTGAAAAGGACTGTATTCAGAAAAGCCATGCTGGCAATGAAGGTGAGATGGAGACATTCTCAGAGAAACAGTAACTCAAAAATTACCACTGTACCTGACCCACAAGAAATGCTAAATGCTTTCAAACTGAAACAAACCAACACTGGTAAGAAGAAAAGAGAGGTAGGCATAAAACTTATGGATAGGGGAAACTATACATCATGCTCTACTATTGTAAACATTTGTGCATAAACCATTTAGAACTTTAATAAAGACTAAAATCAAAATAATTTTAAAATAACATAATATGATGTGAGGCAATATAAAAAGATATAAATATTGAAAATTCAAAATGTGAGGAAGAATGGAATACAAGTATAAAGTTTGTATTAGTATTTTTTCCTTTTTGTTTCTTTGTCAATGTTTATGGCAAATATTTGATTGTTATCATTTCAGAAGAGTTATCATCGAAAGATGTTTTTGTAAGCTCCGTGGGAACGACACAGCAAAATCCTACAATAAACACACCAAAAATAATATGCTTTCTGCAGAGAGTTGCTTAACAACGAAGAAAGGGAGAAACCAGAAATAAGCTGTAAAACAAACAAGCAAGCAAACAAATCAGAAGACAAGTCACAAAATGGCCATCCAACCAAAGTCAGTGGTTTGAGTTCCTCAGTAAAAAACAGAGTGACTGAATATGGCTTACAAAAAGCTCACTTCACCTCTAAGGACACAGCCTCAACGTGAAAATGTGGAAGATATTCTAGGCAAATGGAACTCAAAAGAATGCAAGAATTGCTATACCTACAGTGAGTTTTCATGTCCATGTTTATAGCAACACAATTCACAACAGCTACCTCTTGGAAGTAGTTTTGTGCCCATCAACAGGTAAATATGAGGGGACAAAGAAAATATATTTATACAGAAAGGAGTACTACTATGCCATAAAGATAAACTTGAGTTATCTGTAGGAAAATGGATTCACCTGAGACCATAATGTTAAATAAAATAAATGAGACACACAAGCTTAAATATCGCATAGCTTCCCTTATATGAGAAACTCAAATACAGGTAAGGAGCAAGCAAAAGCTAGATAACAGGAAGCAAGGAGACAGGTCTTTGCAAAACGGAAGAGGACCAAACGGTGGAGGGAGGGAAGGACAGGGGAGAGAAGGAGAGAGGGAGGAATTCAGATGTGTCTTACGTGTGCACCAACTCCACACAGAGAAGACAGTCATTGTATATGCACACACATACTAATAAAGCTGAAAGACACTTAAAAGGAATACACAGAGATGAAAACGGCAAGAGGAAAATAATATGTGTATCTAGATGCACTCAACATCAAGCCCCAAGTGAATAAAGCAAGCGCTGTGCAGACAGAGCCAAAGAGGCGCACAGTAAGGCGGGAGGACTCCACAGCTGAGCGGAGGCGCACGTCAGGCGGCTCCTCTTCCACGGAGGGGCCACGCAGACCCAGACGGTGAGTGCTGGACGTCCGCAAGAGAGAAACAGAGGCGGGCTGAGGAAGCAAAAGCCGGGAGGGAAGGTACGATCCCTGATCCAGCTGTGGGGCTGCCTGCGGAGCGGTGAGATGTGAGCCAAAAACGTACTACCTACAGCATACTGTTCGCAAGTCTGCAGGAGGGAACCATCGTTCACATGTAATGGTGTCTGCTGTGGAATGACAGCCCAAGTCTCAGCCCAAACCCTACAGGCCAGGTGGGGAGGGGGACATATCCCAAGATCCGGGAGAAAAGTAAGTGGAGCCAGGGGTACTACATCCAGCAGGGCCTTCGGGGATGAAGGAGAAACGGCAGCTTCCCAGGGTGAGACGACAGGAATCTGCAGTGCTGCACAAGCTCTAGAGAAGCTGCCAGAGATGCCATCAGGACGTGAGGCAAGATCACGAGACCATGTGACAAATACACACCAAAGAGGAAGAGGAGAAAACCACCACATCAGCACAGCAGACCACCAGACCACAGAGATAAACGAGAGAGGAAGGGAGGCAGAGTCAGCACCCAAGGCGGGAAAAGTTACCTACAATAATTACTTTGACTGTAACTCTCCAATGCAAAGACGCAGACTGAGTGAATGCATTTGAAACAAGAGCCCACGCTAAGCAGCCCACAGAAACTACCTTCACCAGGAAAGACAGACAGGCTTAAAATGAAAGATGGACATGAAACTCCCAGGAAAGGGAAGCCTAGCATGAGCAAGTGTAGCTATAGTGTGTGTGTGTGTGTGTGTGTGTGTGTGCGCGCGCGTGTGCATGTGTGTACATTGTGTGTGCATTTCCATGCTTATGTGTATGTGTGTGTTGGTATTAGGGACTGAATCCAGGGTCTCATGCATGCTAGGGTAGGGCTGTACCATGAGCTGCAGCACCCTTGGTCGGAAAAGCTATATTTATACTCAAAATACAGAATTAGGCAAAACCTGGAAAAAGTCAGCAAAGATGATGGTGTAACCAGCAAGGGGCAAATGCAGCAACATACAGTGATTGTAGCTCTGTGCACCTCACGACAGATGGGTCCTCACACAAAGCAAACAGTACCAGGCCTAGAATGAAGACAGACAGCTCCAATGTACCAACAGGGGCCTTAAGACTTCCCTCTAAGTTGCGCCCAGGGCACAGGCCTACAATCCCAGCATTCCACGAGGCTGAGGCAAGAGGACCATAAGCTTGGTCTCAACCTGGTCAATTTAGTAACTTATTGAGACCTTGTGTCAAAATAACAACAACAAAAAAAAATGGGCTGGGCAAAATCCCTGAGCAACCAATGATGCAGATACAAAAACCTCAACAAAATGTTCTCAAACATTAAGATTATTGAAGATGATAAAAAAGATTCATTCCAGTGATACAGGGGTGGCCCAACATATGCATAACCATTCATTTACCACATCAACAAAATGAAGGGCAAAACATCACCTCAATAGATGCAGAAAAAGCATTTGATACAATTTAACACTACTTCTCTTCAAAACTGAAGATACTGGTTACACAAGGAATACACTCCAACATGATAAAGGCACTAACTAAAAATCTCAGAAGCAGTACTGCACTGAATGAAGTAGAGTAAGCACTTTGTAAGATGTGAACCAAGACAAAGATGCTGGCGTTTATCATGTCCAACCAACCTGGCCTGTCGGTCCTGTCTAGATCCGACAGGTAAGAGAAAGCAGCCTGAGGCATTCAGATTGGACAGGGGCAAGGGAAATGTCACTTCAAACAACCCTATCTTGCCAGAGAAAACCTCCAAATGCTGCCAAAAACTGCCAGAGGAAACATGATTAGCAAAGTCGCAGGACGTGCGACCAAGATGCAGAGATGAGCATCTGGATGTGCCAGTAGAAAATACCTGCAAAAGTGATAAAATGACTCCATTTTTGTTTGTTGAAGAGGAAGGGCTGATGTTGGCTCAGTCTGGGGGTGTGATCTGTGGCAGTGGCAGCCCTGTGTGGACAGCGAAGATGCTCACCCAGGCCATGAAGCGAGGGGAAAGAAAAGAACCCACAGGCCCACAGCCCCCACACCCCAGTCGTGCCCGCCGCTGCACACCGTGGCAGCATCGCTCACTTTGGGGGCACTGACCCAGGGCTGAGCTCAGTCACCCAGACCAAGGTGTGGTACATTCACACTAGCGTTTCTACGTGAAATGCTCCAGAGGTAAAACTGAATTCGGACTAGAGCTCTGACTCTTCATTCACTGAATTGTTAAAGGTGAGACACAAGAACTTCACCTGAAAAAGGAAAGTCATACAGTAAGTTTTTATAAACAGAACAAATTAGTAACTTACATGTGACATTTCGGAAGGCTAAAGAATCCTGCAAAGAAAGATCACTGGACCAAAGAGACTCTTGGCTTTTCTAATCCACCCACAACATGTAAAGAACTGCGGCTCGCCTTCTCTGTTCTCTGACCACAGCCGTGAGGGAGCCCCGCTTCTCCGCAGCGATGAGCGAGCATCAGCAAGTCGCTGGCTCCACATCTGTGCCTCCTCTGCGCGTTCATTTTGTGGGAGGCATATCTCCCAGTGTAACTTTTAAATTAAAAGTTATTAGTGCATTTCCAGTACATAGTGATCACATTCCACGTGGGAAGTTGGGACACATACATGACACCCACATTCTCTTTACCCCGCATGATAGTAGCCACAGCCACACAAAATTTCTTTTTGCAGGAACGTATGTAACCAAAGAGATCAAATCTGTCTATAGTGAACATTATAAAACATTAATGAAAAAAACCGAAGATGCATAAATGGTGGAGGCACAGCCTGTGATCGTGGATTAGAGGATCAGTACTGTTACAGGATCCATACCACTCAGTGATTTATAGACTCAGTACGACTTGTATTAATATTCCAACTACATTCTTCATAGAAGTAGAAAGGCAAAGCTAAAATTCATAGGGAACCTGAGCAGTGCTGGGCAGACAGACGCCCAGCTGAGCAGTCCTCCAGTGCCTGCGGAGGAAGCGCTGTGCCCAGCACTCAGGACGCACCGGGGACCCTGGGGACGTGGACTCCCACGCACAACTGAGGGAACGCAGATGTCTTACTCTCCCTGGCTACACAACCCCAGTGGACAGGATGTAAATGGAAACCAGCACTATGAAATGGTGAGAAGGAAATGGGGGAGATGTTGTGAAATATGATATGGGAAAGGTTATTTTAGGACCTGCTACAACCATGGCCAGAATACAAAATAATTTACAGATAGCACTATATCAAACTAGGTAGATTCCATGTAGCAAGGGAAATAAAAGAATGAAGAGAATTCCAGGAAGATGGGACACAATATTGGTCAACTACTCATCTCAAAGATTAATATTCAGCATATATAAGGAACTAAAAGCAACTGAAAACAGTAACCCTGCAACTCTATTTTAAAATGCAGTAATGATCTGCACAGACACATCTGAAAAGTCAAAATATAAGTAGCCAACAAATATGTACAAATTGCTCAATATAATTAGCCATCAGGGAAAGGTAATTATCAGAGAGCTATCATACTCCAGCTAGAATCTCACACACACACACACACACACACACACACACACACACACACACACTATTGACTGTTGGCTGGCATATGGAGAAAGGGAATTCTTTTATATTCTTACTAGGAACATTAACTAATACAGCCACTATGAGGAACTGAATGGACATTCCTCAGGGAACTAAGGCTACATATACCAGGTGCTGCAGGCTCCCCACGTCTGGCTGGCTGTCCACATGAAATGATGTGAACCTGCCAAAGGATTGTGGGCATGCTGTGTTCAGATACCTGCATATCCATGTTTATGGTGGTGCTATTCGAAGTAGCTAAGCTATGGAATCAGCCTCGGTGACTGTCATAGGAATGAATAGAGAAAAACATGAAATACATATACAATATGGAATATTCTTCAGCCACAAAGATGAATGACATCCCACCATTTGCAACAAAATAAGTGGAAGCAGAAGAGATTGATGTTGGGTAAAAAAGTGAAAGACAGTCCAGCATATTCTATGTCCTATGTAGAACCTAAAGTCAAGTCACCATGGATATAAAATGGTGGTTAGTGGTCTGGAAATCTATCAAAGGGAGGGTGGTTAGTGGTCTGGAAATCTATCAAAGGGAGGGTGCAGAAGGGAAAGCTGCAGTTAGTCATGTGGTATAGCGTACAGGAATGTCACACTGAGGCCCACTAATGCGCAGCAGCAACCAACATAGATGCTTGAGGTGTATGAATAGACACACAATCAGACACATATAATACCTTGAAATAGACCCAGCATACTTGGAGCCATGATTTTTGGAGAAGGAACAGCATTATTCAGAGGAGAAAGAAAGATTATTTCTTTATCAATTAGTGATGGAACTGAATCATTTATAACCACAACGATACAACTATTCATATGTGCATAGACAAGTGGCAGGATCAAACTCAGTACAGTGTGTCTGCTAAGCCCATGGCATACACTCAGCTATGTGCATTGGGTGTGTGTTTTTTTTTTTAGTCTTTTTTGAGACAGGGTCTTGCTTTGTAGTTCAGGCTGGCCCTGAGCTCAGCCTCCAACTCACATCACAGCAATCCTCCTGCCTCTGCCTCCCGAGTGCTGGGATGACAGGCATGAGCCACCACGCCCGGCACTGTGGTATGTGGTACTGGTTGCCGCTGTGGTGAGTCTCCACGCCCAGTATTGTTATGTGATTACCAGGGATCTAACCCGGGCCCTTGTGCTTGCAAGACTGGCGCCGGAACCACTGAGCTAAATCCTTAGCCCTTTTTAAAAATCCTTGACCCCATTTTTGATTGAATCTATGTATGATCATTCTCAGGCAAGCCCTCTTCAAATGTTCAATGTTAGGATTACTTGAATCAACTAAGAATAAGAACAGTAATTTTAAAAACATTTTGTTTCAGAAAGAAGCATTTCTAGTACACTTTGAGGCAATCATTAATTTTTCTCATATGTCTGTTGATTATTTGTATTGTCTGTTTTCTGAATTTGTAAGAAATAAAGTTACAGGACAAGTCCTCAGCGTATGGTTGTTCACCTTCAAACTGTCATGTAGAGAACTCAGAGACCATCCGAAGAGAAAACATCTAAGAGAATAGATTACCCCGGATTAACTCTGTAAGCTGTGTTGGGAAGTTTTCAAATATTTGTCCAGGTTGGGCTCAAATTTACAGCCCTCCTGTATCAGCCTTCCAGAACAGTGGGATTACAGACATGTATTACTAATCTTAAGTAGCAGTGGTTTCAGAAGTTGCTTATGTTATTGGTTCTCAATGATAAAATAAAAACTTGCTGCAGGGATTTAGCTCAGTGGTTCCGGCATCTGTTTTACAAGTACAAGTACCTGGGTTCGATCCCTGGTAACCACATACAACAATACCTGGCGAGGTGAATCATGCCCACCAGCAGTCAATACCACATACCACAGTGTCAGGCACAGTGGTTTATGCTTGTAATCCCAGTACTTTGGAGGCAGAGGCAGGAGGATTGCTGTGAATTCGAGGTTGAGCTCAAGGCCAGCCTGACCATGTCTCCAAAAAAACAACCCCCAACAAAACAAAACTTAAAATTACAGAAATGTAAACATCAAAACCCAATCCACACTTAATTTCCTGCTATGTGTACATTTATATTAAATTACATTGGTGATTGTTTTATTTTTGTTTTTAAAAATTGATTTTATTGGTATATTTTATATATACATTGTGATCATATTCAACATTGAGACTTTGTACCTATACATAATACATTTTGATTCTCATTTTTCCCCTTCCTCCGCCCTCCCTACAACTCCCTGCTCATTTTCTTTTTTGCTTTAAATGTGAGTGACCAAAAATTCTTACTCAAGTGGTAACTGTTACTAAAATCCAGCTTCCCTAAGGAACTTGGTGGAGCACATATTAGAATATAATTGAAATCTCCAAGTTCCTTGTAAAATATATCAATTCAATTATGTGTGCACAAATATTTTTTACTTTTACTTAATAAGATAAATTTCTTCAATTACTAAGACATTTTGTAATCTGCTTCTTTACTCATAGTATTTGTCATTTTCTCTGTCACTTTGATATCTGATAAACACTTCATTCACAGACTTTCCCATTTTCTTTGGACCATAGAATTCTGATTAAACTATCTGAAATGATTGTTCTTCTGTCAGTTTGAAGCTGAAATCAAGTATAAATTATATCAGTGAGCGTCGAGCTCACTGATGTTTGGAGTACTTGCTGGCACCGGACAGTTGCTTTGCTCTTAGCAGCTTTGCCGCTGTGTCGCTTCCTTCGCTCTGTGGCTGCAGGTACCGGGTGCGAGGGCGAGTCACGGGCAGTGCGGGCGGCTCTGCTCGGCCGGTGCTTGCCCGGGCCCCACTGCCCCGGCACAGGGCTCGCAGCGACGCGGCCCTCTGAGGCCTGTGAATTCGATGGCCTCCGCCCTGGTCCCGTGATTTCTCCGGGCTTCTCGGTGTTGTGCTTAATTTACTATACTCTTAAGCTGTTCAGATCATTTTTCTCAATAAGTCCAGTTTACAATCTTCATTTTATGGGGCATGTCTCCTTTTCATTTGCTACTGTGTTTTTTAATTGTATACATATATATACAGGAAGTGCAAGAAACACAGCTGTGTGAATTTTCAGACATAAAACCTAACCTAGATTCAAAACTGAGCAGTGACAGCAGCAGGACAGCGGGGCAGAGGCCCTGAGTCTCCGCGGCCCTGTCGATGCGCAGTGGGAGTGGCCGCAGGCAGGCCCTCCCCAGGGGAACGAGTAAGGGAGGGTGACACGCGCTGTGATCTGCACAACTTCGAAGTGCCCGTGGTAGAATCCAACATTCATATCTAAAATTCCCCAACACGGCAAGAGTGGTGTATAGATTAATTTTTTATACTATGATGAATAACAACACGAAACTATAAAAAACAGCTGTGGTTTCATAAATGTTAAGACGTACAAATTATTTTTTAAAAACCTCATAAATTTTGACATCGAAATCTTAAAAGGTGTGGAGGATGTGAGTACAGTTTGTGTATGTTTTCTAAGTTGTCATCAGCTTGAAGTAGCTGTTAGAAGGATAAGATGTTGTATTTAATAAGCTCTATGGGAACCAAATGCAAAGACTTACAGTAGTTCCAAACACTTACAGCAGTTAACTATTGGAGAAAGAAAGGATTTGAAGCATACTGTCACAGAAAACCATCGAGTCACAAAGGAAAACGGCAGGAGAGTTAGAAAGAGACAATGGATCTGTGAAACATTCAGAAAGCAAGAGTATATTCCATAAGACTTGTTCTATAAGAAATGCTAACAGTTCTCCAAACTGAAATAAACAGACATTAATGAGTTAGAATGAAGCATGAGAAAGTCTAAGACTAATCACAAATAAGACTAGTTAGGGCCGGGGATATAGCTCAGTGGTTCCGGCGCCTGTCTTGCAAGCGCAAGGACCCGGGTTCGATCCCCGGTAACCACATACCATACTGGGTGTGGAGACCCACACCCAGCAGCAACCAGTACCACATACCACAGTGCCGGGCGTGGTGGCTCATGCCTGTCATCCCAACACTCGGGAGGCAGAGACAGGAGGATTGCTGTGATGTGAGTTTGAGGCTGAGCTCAGGGCCAGCCTGAACCACAAAGCGAGACCCTGTCTTAAAAAAAACCTTAAAAAAAAAAAAAGACTAGTTATATAAATTCATAAGGATATTGCATCAAGTATTCATATATTTAGCATGAAAACCAAATAACAAAATACTTAAGAAAAATAATTACATTAATAGGTTACAAGATGAGCAATATAGAAAGATGTAAAAGGAGCTATCAAAAATTCAAAGTGTTTCATAGAAAACACTCAAAGCATAATGGAGTGAAGGGGGAAAAATAATGAGATTATAACAAAAAAGAAAGGAAAAAAAGTTTATACATATAGGGGGTGAGGGTGGTAGGGTGGGTAGGGCTATGGGAAAAAATGAGAATTAAATTGTGTCATATACTGGTACAAATTCTCATTGTTGAATGCAATCATGATGTATATATGTAATGTATCAATAAAGATTTCAATTAAAAAATTCCAAATGTTGGGAGGAGTGGAATGCAAATGGAGAGATTTCTTACTAATATATTTTCCTTTCTTTTGAAATGGATACATATTTTATTTTATTTTTTTTAAGGTTTTTTTGAGACAGAGTCTCACTTTGTGGTTCAGGCTGGCCCTGAGCTCAGCCTCCAACTCACATCACAGCAATCCTCCTGCCTCTGCCTCCCGAGTGCTGGGATTACAGGCGTGAGCCACCACGCCCGGCAACGTGGTATGTGGTACTGGTTGCTGCTGGGGTGAGTCTCCACACCCAGTATGGTATGTGGTTACCGGGGATCGAACCCGGGTCCTTGTGCTTGCAAGACAGGCGCCGGAACCACTGAGCTAACTTCCCGGCCCCAAGGATACATATTTTAAATTAGAAATATTTTACTTAACATTATATTCTCAGTGTACAAGTTTACATAGCGTATGGTTTCTCTTATATGAGAATATTATATGCAAATGAAGAGTAAAATAGAAGGTAAATAGTAAATAATAAGAAATTCAAATAATCCCCCAAGTTACCTATTCTGTTTTTCAGAAGTATTTAATGTATGTATTAATTATTCTCTTTATGAATATTTTTTCATAAAATAAAAAATAAAAATAAACTAGAAACTGGATAAAGATGAAGTTTTGTTATAAATTGAGTATTAGCCATAAAGAATGATAAATTAGGGACATTTATAGCTGAATGCATGCAGCTTGAAGCGATATTTATAAGTGAAATAAATAAGACATAGATGTATAAATACCATATCATGTGTCTGTGAGGAACTGAAAGTGTAAATGAGGTCCAAAATATATATAATATTGTGAAATGGGAAGAAAATGTTCAAAGAGAAATGGCAACTGAGGGGAAAGCAAAGAAGGGAAAGAAAAAAATTGATGGTGAAAAGGAAAAAATGAAACACAACTTAGGTATATTAGGACATGGGAGATCCGAGGGCAGGGGAATGGGAAAAAATAAGAATCAAGGTATATCATGTACAAGTACAATTGTCAATGAGGAATGTGATCATAATGTACACCTAGAATCTACCAATAAATTCAAAGTATTAAAATAAAACACATACAAGACTTCCACAGTCTGAATAAATCTGAGCAAAGAAGTAAAAGGAGGCAGCAGAGCCTCTCAAGGACCTGGGGACAGTTAAGAGAACCACAGTGCTGCTGAGAGACAGCCAGGCACACCCTGGCCACCCATGCTGAGTAAGCAGCTCATACAGAAAGGGTCTGGTCCCCTCCAGTCATCAGGTGAGGGGGACAGGTCCATGGCAAGTCTGCACACTGACCTCCCAGGCTTCTGATTGAAAGCAAGAACCTTCGCTGACAAGAAACTACAGTGTATGAAGTCAGACTGGAGCGGGAGAGAGACCACAGAGGGAGGAACACGGTCCAGAAAGAAAACAAGCCAGGAAATCTCAAAAAATAATCGGCCATATTTTTTAAGTTTTATGAGTGTACTATTTACATACCACATATTCACTTTTTTTTGTCTCTGTTCTTCTTATGTTAGCTTGGTGTCACTTCAAAACAGTCTTTGATACCAAAAGTTTTTGTCACATACAAATATCTATAATGGACAAATTAAAAATAGCAAGCAACTAATCAAAAGAATCACTACTGGAGTAATGACTTAGCCACTAAGAAGACTGAAGTAGAAAGATGAACAAAGGAACTAAAGCAACTAGAAAATAGATTATATGATGACTACTTAATATCTTATAATGATTATGTGACACCTTACCTATTAGCAGTTAGATGTAAATAGATTGCGTTTTCCAGTGGGAAAATACCAGGGCAACTGAGTGAATGAAATGATACACAGCTTACAAAGACCTTACTTCACCTCTAAGAATACACTAAGATTGAAAGTGAAAGGATTCAAAAGAAAGCAAGAGTAGCCATACTAATATCAGGTAAAACAGACCAAATTAAAAGCCGGACAGGAAGGGCTGAGGATTTAGCTCAGTCATGCTGCTGTCTGCCTTGCAAGCACAAGGTCATGAGTTCCATCCCTAGTACTAAAAAAAAAAAAAAAAGCAGGAAAAAAGATTTTAAAAAGGTCATTATATCATGATAAAGGGTCAGTTCAACAAGAGGAAATAACAGTTCTGAATATGTATGTGCCCAATGTAGGAGAACATAAATATATGAAGTATTAGACCACTATGTGTATTACTGTAATTATATATTATAGAGATATAATACATACAGTACCAGGGATCAAATATGGGCCCTTGTGCTTCCAAGGCAGGAGTGGTATGACTTGAGCTAAATCCTCAGCCCTTACTGTAGTTATAATACAGTAATAGATCAAACAAAATAAACAAAGAAATAGCAGAGAACCAACAAAGAAACTGTATCCTAGATAAAATAGACCTAACAGACATCTCTACGAAATTCAGCCAAGCAGCTGCTGAACACAGTTTTCTCATCAATGTGTGGAACATTCTGTAGGATGATCATATGATAAGTTCTGGTCCTAATGGCTTTATTGATGAATTCTACAAAACTTTTAAAGAAGAGTGAACACCACTACTTCTCAAACTCTTTAATGAAATAGGAAGGGAAGCAATACTTCCAAACTCATTCCAGGGAGCAAACATTACATTAATTCCAAAAACAGAGAAAGACCTAAACAAAAAAATAAGGAACTACAGGCTAATCTCTCTAATGAACATAGATCCAAAAATCCTCAATAAGAAACTGGCAAACAGAATACAGAAGATCATCAAGAAGATCATACACCCTGATGAAGTTGGAGTTATCCCAGGGATGCAAGGATGGTTCCATAGATGTATGTTGATAATTGTAATGAACTATATTAACAGACTCAAGGACAAAAACCATATGGTCATCTCAATAGATGCAAAAAAGTTGTTCAACAAAATCCAACTCCCATTCATGATCAAAACCCTACAGAAAATAGGGAATAGATAGAATAGATAGACTTTATCTTGACCTTATAAAAGCTATTTATGAAAAGTCAACATCCATCATCATACTAAATGGTCAAAAACTGAAACCTTCACACTAAGATCAGGAAGAAGACAAGGATGCCGACTGTCATAACTGCTATTGAATATAGTGCTGGAGACCTTAGCCAAAGCAGTTAAATAAGAGAAAGGGAAAAAAGGAATAAAGATAGGAAAGGAAGAAGTTAAGTTGCAATTATTTGCAGATGGCATGATACTTCATATAGAAGATTCTAAAAACTCAACCAAAGACTGTTAGACTTAATTGCCAGATTTAGTTGTGTAGCTGAATATTAGGTCAACACTCAAAAATCAATAGTCTTGGGCTGGGGAGTTAGCTCAGTGGTTCCGGTGCCTGTCTCACAAGCGCAAGGACCTGGGTTCGATTCCCCGGTAACCACATACCATACTGGGTGTGGAGACTCACGCCCAGCAGCAACCAGTACCACATACCACAGTGCCGGGCGTGGTGGCTCACGCCTGTAATCCCAGCACTCGGGAGGCAGAGGCGGGAGGATTGCTGTGATGTGAGTTTGAGGCTGAGCTCAGGGCCAGCCTGAACCACAAAGCGAGACCCTGTCTCCAAAAACCTAAAAAAAAAAAAAAATCAATAGTCTTAGTTTACCCAATTTCTCTCAATGAGTCTGTTGTTGTGTAATCAATTCTTTTCACAATAGCATCCAAAAAAAGTGAAGTTTCTAGAAGTCAATCTAACAAAGAAGGTAAAAGTCCTCTACTCTGAAATCTATAGCACTCTGAAAAGAGAGATTGAACAGGATATCAGAAAATGGAAAGACATTCCTTGTTCCTGGGTAGGAAGAACCAATATTATCAAAATGGCTATACCCCCACAACTACTATATAGATTCGATAAAATCTAGATTGAAATCCTAACAGTATATTTCACAGAGCTGAAAACAAATCCAAAAATTCATCTGGAACCACAAAAGACCTAGAAAGCAAAAGCAATTCTGGGCAACAAGGACACTGCAGGGAGTATCATGATCCCTAACTTGAAAGTATACTACAAAGCCACTGTGATAAAAATAGCATGGTACCGGCAAAGTAGCAGACTGGAGGATCAGTGGAACAGATTAGAAGATCCAGAAACAACCCCAGATATACTAAACCACCTCATCTTTGACAAAGGAGCCAAACACCTCTTAATGGAGGAAAGATAGCCTCTTTAATGAATGGTCCTGTAAAAACTGGGTGTCATTCTCCCAAAGACTAAAAGTAGATCTGTCTCTTTCACCATGCATTAAACTCAAATCAAATTGGATCAGAGACCAAAATATTAAAACAGTTACATTAAACCTGCTGCAAAACAGGTTAGGTAGAACTCTTGAAGACCCTGGAATAGGGAAAGACTTTATGAACAAAAAGTCTGCAGCACAGGAACTACCAGAAGGAGGGAACAACTGGGATCTCTTTTTTTTTTTTTTTTTTTGAGACAGGGTCTCGCTTTGTGGTTCAGGCTGGCCCTGAGCTCAGCCTCCAACTCACATCCCAGCAATCCTCCTGCCTCTGCCTCCCGAGTGCTGGGATGACAGGCGTGAGCCACCACGCCCGGCACTGTGGTATGTGGTACTGACTGCTGCTGGGGTGAGTCTTCACACCCATCATTGTTGTATGTGGTTACTGGGGACCACTGAGCTAAATCCTCAGTCCTTCTCTTTTTCTTTTGAACATTTTCTTTCTATTTCACAATGCCTATCATACATTTTAGAATTCATCTCTAACTTCAGTTTCTCATACCAGAGAAATGAGACGGTATTTACACATCTGAATCCTGTTATTTTACTTATGAGTATATCCTCAAGGAACATCTTTTTGACTATAAATGACTCAAATTTATCATTCCTTATGTTAGAATAATACTCCATTTTATTTAAAAACCACATCTTCTTTATCCAGTCTCCCAGTGATGGGCATTTGGGTAGTTTCTAGGATTTAACTATCACAAACGGAGCTACTGTGAACATGGATACACATATGTCACTGTGGTATGACTCTTAATTCTTTCCTGTATATTCCTTGCAGGGAAATAGCAGGATCAAGTAAGACCTTGAGTCCTAGTTTTTGAGGAATCACCAAAAAGGTCGCACTAGTCTACATTCCCACCAACAGTGGAGAAGTGTCCTTTCTCCCCACAGACCCGCAAGCATTTGTTGCTGGTTAATTTCATGGTAGCAGGCATTCTTTGTGGAGTGAGATGGAATCTTAGTGTGGTTTTTTATCTGCATCTCTCAAATGACCAGTGATGTTGAACATGTCCTCGTATGTTTCTTAGTTGCCTTTACTTCACCTGAAAAGTGTATATTCATTTCAGTTGCTCATTTTTAAATTGGGTGTTTGAATTTATGGGGCTGTTTTTAGTTCCCTATATACTCTAGATAGCAGTCCTTTGTCTGAGAAGCAGCTGGTTTCTCAGACAGTATTTTCCCCAGTGTAGGTTGTTTTTTAACTCTGCTGATGGTTTTTCTTGCTGTGCAAAAGCTTTTTAATAAAATGAGATCCCAGGGCCGGGGAGTTAGCTCAGTGGTTCCGGCACCTGTATTGCAAGCGCAAGGACCTGGGTTCGATCCCCATAACCACATACAATACTGGGTGTGGAGACTCACCCCAGCAGCAATCAGCACCACACACCACAGTGCTGAGCGTGGTGGCTCACACCTGTAATCCCAGCACTCGGGAGGCAGAGGCAGGAGGATTGTGATGTGAGTTGGAGGCTGAGCTCAGGGCCAGCCTGAACCACAAAGTGAGACCATGTCTCAAAACGAAAGAGGGAGAGAGAGAGAGAGACGAGGGAGGGAGAGAGGGAGGGGAGAGGGGAGGAGAGGGGAAGAGGAGAGAGAGAAAGAGACAGGAGAGGACAGGAGAGGGAGAGATTCATAGGGTAAGAAAGGAAAGAAAAAGAATTTATGGTTAAAAAAGAAACAAAGCTTATGTATTTAGGGGTATCAGGTGTGGTGAGGCCCACGGAAAGGGGAGAAAGTGAGAACCCAGTTGTGTCAGTACAGGTATAAACTCTCAATTTTGAATGGGTTCATAATGTATATATAAAATGTATCAATAAAATCAATTAAAAAAAGAAAACAATAATCAGAGTAGAGAAAAAATGAAATGGGTACTTAAATATATGAGATTGACGTAATAGTTGATTCTTCAGAAGCTAAATAAACAAATATTTAACCAGACTAAGGAAAAGATATGACTCAAGCAAAAGGGGATGTTAAAATGAACATCACAAAAAGGTCAAAGATCATTAGAGATTATTACAAACAATTATATGCCAGCAAATTTGATAAGCTAAAAGAAATGGACAAATTCCTAGATGTGCACTTTATAAGACTGAATTATGAAGGAACAGAAAACACAGGCAGACCAATAAAAAGTAAGGAGACTGAATCAACATTAAAAAGCCGTGCAATGAATACAAGCTTAGGACAAGACGGTTTGATGCCGAATTCTGCCCCACACTGAAAGAATTCATTCCAATTATTGCCACTCCAAAAAATAAAGAAAACACATTCTAAACACATTCTACAAGAGCAGCAATTACCCTGGTACCAAAATCAAATAATGGCACAACAAAATAAACCACAAATTGAATCAAACAGGACAGTAAAAAGGTCTTTCATTATGATTAAATGCAATTTATCTCTTGGATGTAGATGGATCAACACAAACGAGTGGCTGTGACACACCATATCGACACAATGAAGGGTAAAGACAACGTGGTCACCTCTCATAAAGAATAAACACCTGATAAAACTGAAAATCTCTTCCAATAAGAGCGCTGACCACATTAGGCTTGGAAGCAATAAGGGCCATTTATGAGAAGCCAACATCTAACATTATTACTAAAGGCAGAAAACCCTGAAAACCATTTGTAAGATGTGGAACAACACAAGGAAGGATGCTCACTTTCTTTACTTCAAAATAGTTCTGGAAGTTGCAGCTGGAGTGATGAGGTAACAAAGAAATAAAGGGAATCCAAATGGGAGGATGACTGTTACTACATGCAGATGGTATTAAAGAAATACAGTCCTCCCCAAGATTCCAGAATAACACCTATTGTAACTAGTAAATAAATGTCACAATATTTCAGGCTACAAAAATCAACACACAGAAATCAGTAGTACTGCTACATGTCAAAAGAGAATTACATGAAAGAGAAATCAAAAAAGCAGTCTCATTTATAGTAGCCATGGTAAAATGAAATATCTAGAAATAGATTTAATGAAAAAGTGAAAGATCTTAAAATGAAAATTATAAAAGATTGATGAAAGAAATTGAAAAACAGAAAAAAGAAGATAGATGTTCCATGTTATTTGGAATAATCAGTATAGTTAATGTTTTACTTAATAAGCAGGTTACAGATACAATGCAATCTTCATCAAAATACCAATGATATGTCTTACAGAACTAGAAAAAAAATCCTAAAATTTATATGGAAGCAAGCAAGTACACACACGCATGCACGCATACAGGCATGCACGTGTGTGTGTG
>PVIR01018604.1:12085-33167 GCA_004026965.1 Petromus typicus | reverse complement strand
AAAAAAATGTAGCTTTAGAAAATGCATGAGACTCAGAACATGTGTCTGTGGATTTCATTTTGAGAAACACTGCAGTGTTAGTGCAGTATTTTCCTTTCAGCAAAGGTCATTATCACCATTTTACAATGAGAAGACCGAGGCTTGAGAGGTTAAACCAAACTCTCTTAGCTGATCTGTGACAGGGTAGAGGTACACAGAGCAGCCAGATCTGCCTCCCTGAAGAGAATCCTTTATCCTATCACTCCGTCAAGGCTATGTTTTGCCTGGATCTGTTTTTCCAAAGAGGGCAGAGGCTCCACAAAACCTTCCAAATGGCTTCAGAAGGTTTCCCTTTACTTCTTGACCTAAGTCTTCTCCAGTGTCTGTAGTTACCCTCTTTGCTCTTCAACACAGAGCACATTGCTCCCAGGCCAACATTACCACACTGTGTCATGCTTGCCTTTCCCCTGAGGACAAGCATTGTTTCTTCCTCCTGTTTGCAGTCTTGAAGGAGTGTCAGCATGCATTTGCTGAACTGTACTATCATCATTTCTTACATTAATTGCTCCTCCATTAAAATAAAACTGATCTCTTGATTTTATTTATTTATTTTTTATTTATTCTTCTCTCACAGAAAAGGGCGTAACACCTGCTACCACCATCTCTTGGCTGAAAGACAGCAATTGCTCTGAATTGGTCTCACCACATTCACTGTAATCCATCAACTTTGGCCACCAGCTTTCCTTTTTTTTCATTTCTACTTCTCTGTGAGCTTCGTTCTTTTCGCTCTCTTCTCTGTTTCTCTTCTTTTTCTCCTTATGCCATGTATTAGTTCTCTTGTGCTGTGTAACAAATTAATCCAAAATTTAGTGGCTTGAGTCAACCTTCTAATCTCCTTAACAGGAGGAGTTGTTCACTTTTATTAGATTTGCAGGAACTCAGGAGATTGTTTTGGAAGATTTCCAGCAAGAGAAATGAAGGCTACTGCTCTTGTTTTTAATTTTTGTTAGTATATGTTTGCAATACATAGTCATTACATGCATCTTGGGAAATTGGTACATATACATGTTATATATTGATCAGTTTCACTTCCTTGGCCCCGATTCCTCCCTTTCCCTATCCTTTCTCCCATAGGCTCCTTTCCAATATCCAGAGTCTGTCTCTATTTCTTAATATCACTCTTTTACTTTGCTCTTTAACTCTTTACATTATTGATCTCTTAGAGAAACTATATGATAATTAACATTCTGTATCTGATTTATCTTATTTAGTATTTTGGTCTCAAGATAAGTCACAAGTTACATTTCTAGCTTTGGAGAAGTTGGTATCTTGCTACCAGAATGGGGTCTTTCAGGGGAGAAGTGAGGAGTAGAAGGTAAGGACAGGTTCCAGACTATCTGAAACACTATTAGGAGTTATTCTCTCTGCTGGTGTGCCATAGGACTATAATCCTTCACAGCCACACTGATTTTATGGCTACTAGGTGGAGTCAATACTAAGCCACAGTGCTTAGAGTACTTTGTCCCTGGCCCTGCTTGTCTTTCTCTGCCTGGTCTTTTTGGTCAGCTATGGTAATCATGTTCAAGAAGAAGGGAATCTCCAAGAATACCCTCTGGGGCTCCCTGAGTCTACCTCTTCACTGTAGTTAGATTGTGAACTAGCAGGCTTTGCCTTGTCTTTTCTGTCTCAGACACTGCACTGGATGCCAGGGCCTATGACAGGCACAAGGTCAACTCCTTAGGCTTGACAAGCTCATAATAGCATAGACACTCATTAGGATGGATCCCAAGTACTTTGTTTTGATAAAGTTGAGGTAAAAGTCACATAGTATAGTGTAGTACACTTTAGTTAACCATCTTATGTGTACAATTTCATGGTGTTTAGTGTATTTACAGTGTTAACTCTAGTTTGAAATTTCTTCATCTAAGAAGAACATCCACTTCCCTTAAATTCTTCCTTATTCATGCTTCTGTCCCTGGCTGGTAGCAATCATCTATTTGCTCTCTGTCTCTATGGAGGTGCCTCTTCTGGATCTTTTGTATGAAACGAATCATAAAATATATCAATCTTTTGGGTGTGGCCTCATTCCTACAGCATGTTTTTCATGTTTATCTCAATTGCAGCAGAATCAGTACTTCATGCTTTTTAGGGTTGATTTCATTTGAAATGAAGCATCTATATTAGTATATAGTAACTACTATATTAGTATTTTGACATTGTGACAGATCTCTTCTGTGCTTCTCTTCCTTTTTATTCAAACTTTCTCTCTTCTTGAAGGGACTGAGTGGAGTCTTTTTTTAACCTGGAAAAGGACACAGAGATTTAGTTGTTGCTATTGTAAAGATTTGCTTGTCAACTGTTAGACTCAGTGGTACAGCAAGATTAGTGTCAAGGTAGTATTTCTGAAATTTCTTCATGGGGCACCATAGAAAGAAGTAAAAGTCTTCATTTGATGTGGAATGCCACTTTTTGAGCTCTTATAATGTGTTGGTGTGTTCCCCTAGAGTAGTAGCCCATATTAGTTAGGTTGGTGAGCAAAATGAAACATAAACCCTGCTCTCAAAAAGCATGTAGCACAGAGGGGGAAATGACAGAAATAGCAAACACCGTGACAATGTGGGGCAATCAAGGCTTCTGTTGGAAATTTGCTCAGGGCACTGTGGAAGCAGAGAGCAATGGCATTTAATCCATTGGAAGGCTTCCAGAGGGACTGAAGTTTGAGTTCTGAAACCAAGAAAAAATTTGTCCAGGAGTTTGGAAAGAAACAGCTTATGGAAAGGCTGAGGATCATGCTGAGCCCTGCAGGTAAAACAAGACACCTCATGAAATATCTAATGCAAAACAATAAGGAAAATGCCAGACAGCCCTGACTTTCCTGCAGGATGGCAGAGGGAGGCTGGCCATTGGCCAGAGAGGTCAGTGCCCCACTAGGTGTGGATTTGCACTCAGGGGGTAGCCACATGGCTCGAGAGCTCAAGGTGCTGGTGAATTCTAGAGGTAGCAGAGGGTGGTGGCCTGAGCTCTAATCCTGATTCTGTCTCAGTAGCTGTGTGACCTTGGATGAACTATTTAATAGTCAGATACCATAGCCTTGTCATCCACAGAATGGTAATCATTTAGCACCTGCCTCGTGAAGCTGGCATGCGTTAACCTAGCAAGTGAAAGCACCTGAGTCGGTGCTATCACGAATGTAAACCCTCACTGAGTCTCAACATTTACTGTTCTGTTAGACTGATCAGAAAAAACACCCACTATGTACCAAAGTGCTGGGCACTATGTGCCAGGCATGAGGTGACTGGTGCATTGTGTCACTTAACTCTCCTGACAACCTCAAGAGGGAGTCAGAAGGACTTGCTGGATGAGTAATCAGGCATGGAGAAGCCCTCTTGTGAAGACCCACTGTGCACAGGGTGAGGATTCTGTTTTGACCCAGTGTGCCTGATTCCACAGGACAGCCCCAAGCCACTACTCTATTCTGCCTTGCATCCCAGCAGAATGTCAATGACATATGTGCCCTGGGACCTGGGATTGTATATATGAGGGTCAGGGTGAATTCTGGTCATTTTGTGTTTCATCACATGCTTGGGTCATTTGAGGAATTACTCCTTTTCCTTAGGGCTCATGTAAAAAATACTCCAGTTTGAATGCACATTGTACTCCTTAAAACAAAATACAGTGGAGTTTCCTTCTTGGGGCCAAATCTAACTGGGCATAGGGCCTGCGTTTTAAATTCTGCTGATGTCATGGAGCATGTCAAAGAGTTCTGCATATCCCCTTAGGATATAATCACATTTTTAAGTGGAAAATGAACCCCAACCTGTGGCCACAGTGTTGGCCCATTGTCATAACAGCACATCAGTAGCAGTCATCCAAGCAAAGTGCACAAAAGTCTCCAGGTAGTACTATAGGAAGAATCCTCTAGGGTAGGGAGAACGCACTTTTGATGTCCTGATGTTTTCTAGCCATTAGATGTCTGAATCAGAGACTGTCAGCTCCTGAGGGTTAACCCTGTGGGCCACGTGCTGCAGGAATTGGCATTTATTTGTGACCACCATTTCTGTCTTTATCATGATGGAGGGATAATTTTTGCTAAGAGCTATTAGAGTACCTGAGCCAATAATCGCTGAAGAGAGTGGTCATAATCATGTTTCCTGCCTCTATCAGGCCTTGGATTCTGCAGGCACCAAAGCACTCTGCTGGAAGGTTTCCCGAGGGGAGGTCTCAGAAAAGGCCCAGAAACACACTGCCAGCCTTTGCCGAGTCTCCTTTGTAATCTATAGGGTTAGAAGGTAAAGCTCTGTCAACACTGGAGTTGAATTCTATACATTTTATTACGGTTGATTTGCAGTTTGGAGGAGAGAGAGATAGGAGATCCATTCAGGAAACCTACATCTGCCTAGAGATTTTGTACTCAATGGGATATGTGCTGGGTGGGCAGTGAGTTCCTTGTGATGCTTGATGTGAACATGAAGCGACGTGGTCTGGGTGCTCTGAGGATACAGATGTTGTATTAGCTGTCTTTCTGCAGTCAGATGACATAAAATCTTTTTCCCCCTCCATCACCCATGTCTCTTTCCCCCGTCCCCAACTCATGGTTTTTGTCAAAAATTTATTGAATGGCACTCTTCTGATGCAAACAAGCAGCCTGTATGGATGTGTCACCCTCCACCCAGACTTGAGTACATAGGCCTGTGCTGGAGGAGCCTCCATCCCCAAGAGCAAGAGGGCCTATGTCAGATGTGTGGTAACCCGCCCCACCGCAAGGATGTGGCTATCTACCAACTCCAAACTGGCTCTATACTGTGCTTCCTCTTGGTACACAGCAGCAGAGAGGACTAACAACCAGCCGATAATAGATAAAGACAATGCCCAGTGAGAGAAGGGAGCAATCAGGCCTCACAACTGTCAATATCAATTCCAACAGTCCCTGGAAACCGCCCCCCTACAGCCTATGTCTAGCAGAGTAGTGTTCCCCATCTTGCAACATGAACAAGATCACAATTTGGCTTGGATGGTAACCGCAGTCAGTCAGGGGTGAATGGACAGAGGAGCCTCTGGTACAAGGAGAGCAACTTGAAAACACATAGGCCCTAAAGCTAGGCATAGAAAATTGTGACTGGCTGGATCTCAGGACTGTAGTTCTAGCAAAACAAAAACAAAAACAAAACTCCAAAACAAACACCACTTATATAGAAATACAGTATCTTTTTTTTCACTTGATTTTTTTATCTTTCTATTTTTATTATTTTTGTGTTTCCTTCATTGGGCTTTTGGGGAGGTGTATGGATTTTCATCCTCTTTTTTCCATTCTTTTATTTCCTCTTTTTCTCTTTCAACTTTTTTTTCTTTCATCTTATCTTTTCAAAATTTCAAAATTTGCTCTTTATTTATCATCTTCCTTCTTTATTCTTATTCATTCTTTCTTGAGACTATTCTCTAACACTATTAACTTTCTTTTACTACTTTTTATGAGCCTAAATCTCACTTTTGTTTCCTCATTATCATATCCTATTGATTAATTTTCAAATTTTGCTGTATTTATTCTCTGGTTTCCCATACCTTTTACCTTTACAAAGTAACTACTAAGCTTTATGAGTCTCCAGGTAGCTAGTTAAGTCTACTGCTGCTAAGTACTCTTCAATTGTTAGTAGAGGTGAAGTTGTTCTGTTTAGTAGCTATTTACTATAGGTCAGTAGTAGGTCAATATTTGGTTACTTATTATTCATATTATAATTTTAGGACTCTCTTATATGGCAAAGGGTGGTATATTATTGCTCCTTAGGATGTGTCAGTATTCAGTTTTTATTTTATGCTAAAATTGATGCTGATTTTATTACTATAGCAAAGACGACATATTTATTATTATTAATTGGCTTTCTTGGAATACAGATGTCTGGATTTCCTTGAGGTCATTAAAAATACTGTGGCCCATTCTTACAGAAGTGAGTATTTCTGTTCTGTACAGTCTGTTCAGTCTGTACTTCTGTACTGACTGAATGTGCTGTAACTTCTCATCCCAAATAAACAGAAAACATCACCAAAAGTAGACAGTAGCTAAAAATATCACTATACTAAAAATAAAGCTTTCCCCTACAATCTTCCCACAACTTTTAAATGAAAACCAAAACTAAAACCAAAGCCAACAAAACAAGAAAATAGAAACATAAGAAGACAAGCCAACAAAATTTCTATCTAAACTCCCAACTTCCCCAAAGCTGATCTATGGGAAAAAGAAGTGGAGAAAACCAAAATCCAGAAATCCAAATTATTTGAAATGACATCAGGGAAGAAAATAAAACAGGTCAATCAGGGATTTGGTAGCTTAGAGAATAAACAATGAGCAAACAGATATTGGGCTAAATAAACAAAATGATCTGTGAGTTCACAGAAAATACAAAAAAACCTAACAAAACTAAACAATGCAAAAACATGATGATTGGACTAGAAAAGAATCACAGTCTATAAAAAGGCCCCAAAGAGAAATTTAGCAGATAAAAATTTTGTGAAAAGTAGAAGTGAGCAACAGAATGTTAAGAGTGGTTAGAAAGGACCAGGGACTTAGCTCAGTGGTTCTAGCACCTGCCTTGCATGGACAAGATCCTGAGTTCTATCCCCGATTCCAACAAGAGTGGTTAGAGAAAAGCAATGGATCACTTATACAAGCAAATCCATTAGAATTATAGCTTAAAGACCAGGAGAGCTTGGGTTGAAGTATTTCAAACTCTTAAAACAAGTTCAAATCCAGGTGAACTTGCAAAATCATCTTTCAAAATTTGTGGATAAATAAGATATTTTCTTGATAAAGAGCACCTAAGTAAATTCAGGATCACTAAACTAACACTCTAAAGAATTCTCAAGGCTGTCTGACTAAGAGATATAGGCTATCTCTTCAGGTGAGCAGTTAAGGAGAAGGGGAAGATAGGGAATCAATAATAGGAAAATAAGGCATTGACAGGAATAAGTCAATATTGAGGAGTAACATCTCTCAATGCAAATGGTCTCAGTTCCTCAATCAAAGAATATAGACTAGAACAATGGATAAAGGAACAAAATCCAATGGCATTCTGTATATGAGAAACACATATAACCCCCAAAAAAGTTCATATAGGAGATAAAAGAATATTCCATGCAACAGAAACACAAAAGCAAGTATTAGCTGTCCTATATTCAAAGTGGACTTCTAGCCAAAGTTGATTAAAAGAAGTAAAGAAGGTCTTTACATCTTGGTTAAGAACACAATCTAACAGGAAGAGACAATGATTAACATATATTCACTGAAGAATAGCACTTTAAGCTTCCTAAAATAAACACTACTGGGTATAAAAATGCAGATAAATGCAAACATAATTATAGTGGGAGACCTCAGTACACCACTTTGACAAACAAATCAACCAGAAAAGAAATCAACAAAAACATTACAATTGAACAAAACCTTCAAACAAGTGGACTTAATGGATTTCTACAGAATGTTCTACCCAGCAACAACAGCAGAAAAATACACATTCTTAGTAGCATATGGAACTTTCTCCAAAATACACCACTTACTAGCCAATAAAGCAAACTTAAATAAAAGTAAAATAATTGAAATTCTCCCATGGATGAAATTAGATTATAGTACAATGAAACTAGAACAACAAAATAAAAAAGCAGAAGTTATGCAAATGCATAGAAACTAAACAATATACTTTTAAATAATGAGTTACAGAACAGATCAAGAAAGAAATGATACAGTTTCTAGAACTAAATAATAATGCAGGACAATATACCAGAACTTGTGGGGCACAATGAAAATAATTCTAGGAGGGAAGTTTATAGCTGTGAATGTACAGATTACAAAAACTGAGTTAGCCTAAATAACCTAATGATACACCTCAGGATCCTTGAAAATTGAGATCAATCCAACCCCCAAATTAGTACAAGGAATGAAGTTATATAGATCAGGACAGAATTTAATGAAACTAAGACCCCCTGCAAATAAACAAGGTAGACAAAACTTTATTCAGTCTAAGGAGGGGGGAGAGAGAAAGGCCAAATCAAATGTAATTAGAAATGAAAAAGGTGAAATAATAATAGACACTGCTGAAATGGAATAAAAGATTAACAATTACCTCATAAACTTGTATACAATAAAATGGAGAATTCAGAAGAAATCAGTAGATTCCTAGATACATATGAATTATCAAACTTGAACCAAGAATACTTAAAGACACCAAATAATCCAGTAACAAGAAATTGAAGCAATAATATAATACCTACCAACTAAGAAAATCCCAGTTCTGGGGCCGGGGATATAGCTCAGTGGTTCCAGTGCCTGTCTTGCAAGTGCAAGGACCTGGGTTTGATCCCCGGTAACCACATAACAATACTGGGCGTGGAGACTCACCCCAGCAGCAACCAGTACCACGTACCACAGTGCCGGGTGTGGTGGCTCATGCCTGTAATCCCAGCACTCGGGAGGCAGAGGCAGGAGGATTGCTGTGATGTGAGTTTGAGGCTGAGCTCAGGGCCAGCCTGAACTACAAATCGAGACTCTGTCTCAAAAAACCTTAAAAAAAGAAAAAAAAAAAAAAAAAAAAAGAAAATCCTAGTTCTGGATGGATTCACTGCTGAATTACACAAAACTGCAGGGAAGATCTAACATCAGTACTCCTCAAGTACTACCTCTTTAAGGAAGTTGAGAAGGAAGAAGTACTTCCACAATCATTCCTAGAAGCTACCATTAACCTAATTCCAAAATCAAACAAGGACCCAACCAAAAAAGAGAACTATAGGTTAATCTTTTATAGACACTAAAATCCTCAACAAGATACTGCCGAACTGAAGCAATGAATCATCAGAAAGATTATATTCCACGACTAAAGAGACTTCAACCCAGGGATGCAAGGATGGTTCAACATACACACATCAATAAATTAAATACAGTCCATAAACAGAAGGAAGAAGAAAAATCACATAAGCATTCAAAGGACACAGAGAAAGGCTTTAACAAATTCTATCCTTCCATTTTAAAAACAGTGATGAAAATAGATATAGAAGCTCCTTACCTCAATCTGATAAGACATTTATGATTGCCAAGCTCATAATAAATGAAAAAAAAAAAACCAAACCTTTCCCTCTAAAATCCAGAACAAGACAAAAATGTCCACTATTACTGCAATTATTCAACATATTACTCAAAACATTAGCAAGAGCAACTAGGTAAGAAGAAAAGGGGTATATAGGAGAAAGGAAGGAGTCAAATTATTTTTATTTGTAGATGACATGTTCTTCAACATTGAAGACCCAAAAATATTCACCAAAAGACTCCAGGAATTAATAATCAAATTCAGTAATGTAACAAGATACAAAATAATACATAAAAATCAATAAACATATGTGCACCCATGTTTATAGCAGCTCAGTTTGTGATTGCTACATCTTGGAAACAACCCAAGTGTCCATCAACTGGACACTGGATAAAAAAGCTGTGGTTCTTCTACAGAATGGAGTATTACTCTGCCATAAAAACGATAAGTTTGAATCATTTATACTTAAATGGACATACCTTGAGGATATCCTGATAAGTGAAATAAATAGGTCACAGATGGGTAAATATTGCATCTTTTCTCTGGTATGAGAAGATAAAGATGTAAATGAGTTCTAGAATTGTATGTTATATATTGTGAAATAGAAAATACTCCAAGTGAAATAAGGTGAAGGGAGAGAAATAATGAGATTATAACAAAAAAGAAAGGAAACAAATTTTATGTATATAGGGGGATAGTAGGGTGGGTAGGGCTATGGGAAAAAATGAGAATTAAGTTGTGTCTTATACTGGTACAAATCCCCACTGTGGAGTGCAATCATAATGTGTATATGTAATATACCAATAAAGATTTCAATAAAAACAAACAAAAAAATCAATAGCATTCTGATACACTAATCATGAACCCGTTTAGATAGAAATTAGGAAAAATACTAGCACCAAAAATTTTACTTAACTAAGGAAGTGAAATACTTCTGCAACAAAAGCTATAGATCTCTGGAAAACAAAAGCATCAGAAACTGGAAAGATATGCCCTATTCCTGGATAGGCAGAACCTACATAGTCAGAATGGCCATACTTCCAAAACTGATAACAGATGTAATACAACCCTACTCAGATTACCAAGGGCATTCTTCATAGACTGAGAGAAAACAAACCTAAAGTTTATACGGAACAGACGAGATCTACAGTAGGAAATGCAGTCTTGGGTAACAAGAACAAAACAGGACGCATAAAAATCCCAGACTCAAAGTCACATTGCACAGCTGCAGTAATAGAAACAGCACTGCAGTGGCACAAAAACAGACAGAAGGATCAATAGAGAAAAACAAAGATACATAAACAGTCCAACACAAATTTACTATGTGAAGTTTGTGAAGGGGCTAACAACCTACACTGGAGGAAAGATTGCCTCTTTAATAAATGATGTTGAGAAAACTGTCTATCCACATGTAGAAGTTTGAATCTCAATCCGTGTTTCTTGCCATGTACTAAGATAAAATAAAAATGGATCAAAGAACTAAATTTTAGAAGCAAAAACACCAATTCTACTGAAAAATAAAGTAAGTAAAACTCTTGAAATCACAGGCACAGAGGAGAACTTTCTGAACAGACACCCGATTGCAGAGGAGATGGTGCAGGATCAACAAATGGGAGCATGTCAAATTAAAATGCTCCTGCAAAGCAAAAGAAGCCAACAGAGTGCAAATATAATCTACAGAACGGGAAAAATTTTACAAGGTATTTCTCAGATGGAGGACTAACACTTAGAATATATAAAGAACTTAAAAAGTTAGACTCTCCAAAGTGAAAATACCCAATCAAAATATGGACAGCTTGGATGAACAGACAGGTCTCAGAAGAAGAAATACAAATTGTCAATAAATACTTGAAGAAAAGTTCAATATTGGTGGCTATTAGAACAATGCAAATTAAAACAACCATGAGATTCCATCTTCAGAAAGAAAGGTCATCAACAAGAAATCAAATAACAAATGGTGTCAAGGCTGTGGGGAAAAAGGAGCCCTTCTACCTTATAGGTGTGAATGTAAACTAATACAACTGCTGTAAAATCAATATGGAGACTCCTGGAAAAACTGACCTAAACATTTAATTCCTCTTCCAGGTATTTTATTGAAAGAGTTAAAGACATCATATTAGAATGATACATGCATATCCATTTTTGTAGTACCACAGATCATAATGGCTAAGTCTTGAAACCAGCCTATATGTCCATCCACAGATGAATGGATGATGAAAATGTATTTACATACAATGGAGTTGAGACCATAAAGATAAGTAAAGTATATAATATACACAAGCTTAAATATCATGTTGTTTTTCTATGAGAAATTCAAGTTGTAAATAAAGAGCAAAATAAATGATATATAATAGGATATAGGGAGTTAGCTCTTTCTCAAATAGGAAGGCTATCAAGAAATGCAGGCTAGAGAGAAGGCAAAGAGAGAAAAGGCATAAAAAAATTAAGAATTAAGATATGTGTTTGACACATGCCAGCTCTACACAAACAGTGTAAACATGTACTGTAATCATGCACTAATAAAAAAATAAATAAGAATATTTTGAGCATTTACCATACATTAGTATTGGGTGATACACATGTGAAGAGAAGACACCTATTTCTCTATTAACAGAGCAAGTTCCCAATAATCTGGGGACTGATCAGACTCTTGAGTACCTGTGGGAGGAGATGATGGGGAATAAAGAGAAAGAGACAGCATTTAAGGTGCAAGGGGACCGGGAGAAGCCTGCATCTAATGGACAAACTCAACAATCTTTGTGGATGACCCACTTTTATTACTGAGAAGCCTGGGGGGAAGGCGATATGTATCATTCACAAAGCAGTCGCAGTTGAAAGGATATTTTGGAAAATAGAGAAAATAGAGCTTTTACAAGGGGAGTTTGGGAAAAGGGAACAGGTTCTTCCCTGTACCTGGATGCCCGCCTAAGTTAGTAAGGAGCTAGCATTCTTTACATTGTCCTCAGCAGATGTAAGCTTCCATGAGAGTACTGTGCTTATGAGCGTTCCCCACACAGCAGAAAGCACAAAGCCTTCTATGTACTTTTCTGTTTCCCAAAGCAGCTTACACTTTCCTTGGGACTGTGGGGCATAAATCACACAATCTGGCTCTCAATAATTCCTCACTTAATGTGGTCCCCAGAAAATCTCATTGCAGAATGATAATAAGCATTTTGTGAGTAGCTGGGGGAATAAAGAGGAAGGAGCCAGTGGCTTTATTTAGAAGGTAGTTGGAGGCCAAGGATGAGAGAGGATGCTGAAGAGTCAGAAGATGGTGTGTAAAGGAACTGACATTTGAAATGGACGTTGGAAGAGATCACCATGTGGTGGTGTGCGGGAGGGGTCCCAGAAAGGGGAAGCAGTACAAAGACAAGTGCTGTGATTTGTATAACTATTCCACAGAGTTCCCTGTGGCTTAAGCCTTTGTCTTCCAATTGGGGAAGTATCGGGAGTTGGTGAGGCCTTTACAGGTGGGGCTTTGTTAGAAATCTTCCAGTCCTAAAGGGGCTGTCCGCTGATGGTCCCTTTTGATTCCTGGCTCTGTGAGGTGAATAGCATGACCTCATACCATAAGATGCTGCCCCACCACAGGCCCCAAAGCAGGCAGGGGGCAACTAACTATAGACAGGATCCTCCAATACTAAAAGCTGAAATAAAGCCTACCTCTTTTTAAGTTGATTATCTAGGTATTTTATTATAGCAGTGGAATCTGAGTAAGACAAAGTGTTGGAGTTATGTAAGAGAATTGGTTAGCTGTTCAGCAAATCAGATGTATGATGTTCTAGTCAAAACTGTACATTAGCAACATAAAATAAATGCTGCTTCTTGTGGACTATTGTCAGTGTTCTATTGGTGTTGGTCTTGGGCATTTTGAATATTTGTGACTCAAGAAACCAAAATAGATTCTAACATCCTGTTAATATATGTACCACTGAAATCATGAATATATTTTGTGAGATAATCGTGGATTTTCATGGGTCTAAAATATAACATACAACTAAGAGAAAAAAGAATGGAATGAAAGACTAACTTAATGGTTAACTTATTGTATATGTAAACAGTTTTCTTTTTGTCTTTTTATAATGAAAACATTTCAAACACACTCATAGATTAGTGTGGCAAAGATGCATAGACTCATGACTTAACTTTACTATTCACCTTCTTCCATTTTTGATTTGAAGCAAATGCAGAATCCATAAATTCTTCAGAGTACTTTTGTTAAGAATATAATCCCCCAAAATATCAGCTAATTTCTTTAAAAAATATATTGGTGACCATTTATTTTCTTTTGACCATCATATATTTTCAGACCTTAAAAGTTAACAGTTCCTCAGTATCGTTTAGAATTTTGTGTATGTTTCTCTTTCCTTGCTTATATGAAAATGTATTTTTATAGTTGGGTTGTTAAATCAGAACGCAAACGTAGCCCATATACAGTGTGTGGATGATTTGTCTTCTGAGTCTCTCTTAATCTGTATTACTTCATACCTTCCTTCGTCAGCCTCAGCTTCAGTGAATTAGGAAATGTCTAGGAGATAGTAAAGTATGTTCAGAGGTGTGTGTCTGGGTGCATCATGGTGGTGTGACCTCGGGTACTATATGTTGTTCCTGACCACTTCTGTCTGTACATTTTCCCCATTCTCTTTCCTTGCCACCACAAACTAAGAAGCTTTGCTCTGTCATTCTCTTCTGCCATGAGGTTTCTGCCTTGGGGCCTGGTGACTGTGTACTAAATCTGAAACTGTGAACTAAGTTAAACTTTTCCTCCTTTAAATTGTGGATATTAGACACTGTGTCTCAGTGACAGGTAAACTGACTAATATAGAAAGTTAATTCCAGAGAAGTGTGGTCATTGCTATGATTTTACATGAACATATGTTTTAGAAGACTTTGGAATCAATTTGCAGTGATAATTTGGAAAGGTTTGGAGATGCTGGCTAGCAAGCCTTAGAATGTAATATATTGAGCCTCATGGGTGATTCTGGTTAAAGCTCAGAAGACCAGAATGTTGATAGGAATATGAACAGTAAAAGTCAGGTTCAGGAGATTTCATTTGGGAACAAGTATTTCATTGGTATTTGAATTACTGGCCATGTGTGTTATACTGTGGTTGAAAATTTGTCTCACTTTTGCTCATGCCCCAAAACTTTGCAGGATATTGAGATTAAAGTCTAATTAATTTGGTGGAGAATATTTCAAGGCAGCCCAATATTCAGGCTATGGCACAGGTACTGCTGATTGCTTTTAGCCAGATTTATAATGAGAATTTGAGGCAAAAGATGCAATAGAAAAATTGGAAATTTAAATTTTAGCTAAGTTTAAACTGTGTAAAGTTAGGGCCAAAAGATATTTATCTGCTAGAGAGATTAGAACCATTAAAATGAAACCAAGTACTTTTTACAGGAACAAGAAGGAAGATCCCTTGATATCATTTCAGAATTTGTAAGTCCCCACTCGTGACTGACACAAGGGTGTAGAAATGTAAGCTTTTCATTTGAGAAAAGTCCCTGCAATGCCTGTTCCAGAAGGTCTCTTATTGAATTTGTTCCCTTCAATTCAGTAACTGCATAGCGAGCTAGCTTCTCAGAGGCTGCTGTAACCATGATCCAAGGGGACCTGGATAATGCTGAAGGCAGAAAATATCAACCTTGGCATTTTCTAGGTGATGTGGTTTTATCTTCATGCAAAATGCAGGAGTTGTTGGGTCATAAAGGCTCCTACCCAGATTTCAAAGGAAAACCTAGGAGGCCAAGTGAGAAGCCCCTACTAGTGGATGAAGCTCTTGGAATGAAGCCAAAGATGCAGAGGAGAGCCTGGGAAGTCAGAGATGCCATGAGGGTAGAATGCCTCTCGAGGATAGCTATGGGATATGAGTGGAGCCAGCTTGATTGGCCCAGGGAGTCAGCAGGCCATAGGGAAGAGGCTGCGCAAGCCCTTTGGAACTCACATTTTACCATCAAATGCTCAGTGACAGATATGGAGCTATAGAACTTAATGTTTACCCTGCTTAATTTTAGTATTTCTTTGGTTCAATTCATTTCTATCTCTCTGTTCTCCTTTGATATGTGAATGTTTATCCTGTGCCAGTATATCTTATTATGCAACCTACTTTGATTTTTATGATTCACAGGTAAGATTTTTGCCTTGAGTCTCAGAAAGAACTTATTTAGACTTATTTGAACTTATTTTGACTTCTGAAACTATTGAGAGTTTGGGGAAAGGTTTATTGCATTTCTGGTTATATGAGAGAGAGTTATGTTAGACAGAATTATGAATTTGTTACTGTATGTATTTGGAAGTTAAATTTGGATGGAGGAAGTGTGCTTGGATATGAAGTTGACAAGGGGTGGATTGTGACCATTAATCATGATATGTCAACTTCATTGGATTAAGAAATGCTTGGTAGTTTAGGAAAGCATGTTTCTGAGTATGTGAATGGGTGGGTTGTGGAACATATGAGTACCATGTATTGTTCTTTGCCCTTTCCTCTGTGGCACAGTTCTCCAGCTTGGGTTCCCACCCTCCATGAACTAAACATCTCTGCTCTGTCATGTCCTTCTGTGAGAGGCTCCTATCTTGAACCCTGTGGACTACACACTGGATCTCCTGAAACTGAATGGCATCAACTCTTTCATCCTATAAATTATGGGTGTCAGATATAATGTCCCAGTGAGAGGAAAGATTACTAATACCACATACTGTTAAAGAAATAGAAAATAACAAGATGTTATTGTTGAAGATGTAGAGAAATTGGAACCTTCCTGTACTGCTGGTGAAAATGTAAAATGATGCAGCCACTATAGAAAACAACAGGTCAAATTCTTAAAAGAAATTAAAAATAGAATTATCTTATGTCCAGCATTACCATTTATGGATATATACTCAAAAGAATCAAGAGCAGGGGGACACAGAAAGATATCTGCACACTCTTAGGTATAGCAGCATTATTCATAATAACTAAGAGAAGGAAGTAACTCAATTACTCACTAACTGATCTATGCATAAATAAGGTGTGGTATATATAAATAAAATGGAATACTATTCAACCATAGAAGATTGAAATTCTAATGCATGCTACAACACGAATGAACTGTAAAGACATTACACTAAGTAAAATAAACCAGTCACAAAAGGTCAAGTACTATGTGATTCGTTAGCTGAAGTATTCAGAGTAGTCAAAAACCCTACCTATAAAAAGAAGAACAATCATAGGGTCTTTAGAGGGTGGAACAAAGGGGAAATGATTGTTTAATGGATACAGAGTTTCATTTTGCAAGATGAAAAACTGGTGGATGGATTGTACAGCAATGTGAAAGGAGTTAATGCAACAGAACAGTGCACTTAAAAATGATTAAATAGTATGTTTTGTTTTCTATTTTGTCACAATTAAAGACATCATGGAAGACACATTTCTTAGGCATCTAAAATACATTTTATGGTTTTAACCACATCTACATCATAACCAAAATAAATGAATTCAGAAGCTGGGCAGAATGGTACAAGCCTATGATCCTAGCACACTGTGAGGCTAAAGCAGGAGGATCTCATGTCTGAGGCCAGCTTGGGCCATTTAATGACTTAGTGAGACCCTGTTTCCAAATTAAAAATAAAATAAAAAGGATGGATATGTAGTTCAATACAAAGGCCCTAAGTTCAGTTTCCAGTGCCAAAAACAAAAACAAAAAACAAGGAACCCAGAGACATTACAATAAGTTACCAACATTTTAGGAGCTTACTAGAGGGAACTATGCCTATTTTCAGAAGATTGTTCTGTGTCTATGTTTTATTTTATATATTCAAATTATACTATAACTCTTTAGCTCCTGTCTTACATATGAACACTTTTCTTGTTATAGGAAGAATTGTAACAGAAGTGATCTTCATGGCTAATTAGGTATCCCATTTTATATACTTTGAACACAATAAAACTTAAGATTAAAATTTTAGAAGTATGTACTATTTGATATGTACAACAGGACACATGTATAAGTAACTTACACATATTTGAAATCTACAGTGTATGAATATGTAAGTTATATAAGAACATGCATTAGTGGTAAAGTATAATTATCTCCTAAAATGTGAGTCAGATGATTTCATTTCACGATGGAAGCCTACAAGAACTTCTAATCTCAGACTTTTCTCTGGCCTGAGGCCCCATAGGATACTACTTGGCCCCTTCCCAACTTCATTATCTACTGTCTCCTTACTCAGTGATTTTGAATCTTTTATAGAGAGAGGGAGAGAGTGTGTGCCTAAAATTGAAACCCCAAACCCACCTATTTTTCTCAAAATGAGAACACTGCTCCTGAGCACATGGTTAGCCAATGTTTGGGGCAATGCTGGGGCCACTTGACTCATGTGGCATGCATGCCATAAGTTCACCACTACTGTCCTACTTCATCCTTGGCTTGCTTGCTTGGATTCAAAATTTCAGATTTGGGCTTCCCTCAGGGAAAGAGTTGGCCTTGAGATGCCTTGGGATTGGCAGATAGAGATGGAGAAAGGCAGTCATAGCTCTGCTATGGAATTCAGGAGCTCAAGGAGGTTGGTAGGCAATGTACAATAGAACATGACAGTATTCTGTGCTGGAACTATCAGTCTGTCTGTCCTGGGATTCCATCTCTATTTGGAATAGGGAAAATCATGGGAAGATCAGTTAGGGTGGCCCATAATATCTCCAAGAAGACCCTCCCTAAATGGAACTTCTTCATGATGTGGCTTCAGGAACTATGAGGACATCTCCCCCCCACCCCCCCCCCCCCCGGCTTCTCTGCTCGATCTTTAGTGTTGGAAATTCCTTGAGAGAGTAAAGTGGTTGGTTTGATCTCCAGAGTGAAGCTAGAAGTCAGGAACCCCCTAGAGGAGGCCATTTCACCTTAGGTTCCACAGACTCATATTGGGACTTTCTAGGAGCCTTTCTAGATTTAGGACTTTGGGAAGAAAGAAAATCTGAGATCTGAGGCAAAGACAAAGGGAAGTAGAAAAATGGGCCCAGAAATATCACACTTTGAATATTCTTAAGTCCTCTCTTCTAAGTCATTATCTGTTTAGAATTTTCATAGATTAAAAACTTCTTACATTGATCTAGTACTTTATTGTATTAGTTTATAAAACATAGAAAGGTCAGGTGCTCCTAAATTTAAATTCTGACCTGTAGGCTCTCAGGGAAATTTATTTCTACAAGTATCCTCATTAATAGGCTTCAGGAGATAAGAAATTCCTCCTGGGGTTAAATGAGATAATGCACATAAAGCATTTAGCTTCCTGCCAATATATTCACATTTGATTAATGTTAGTTTCCTTCACCTCATCTCATTTGAGCCTGACACCAACTGCAGAGGGTGGCTGTGCATAGGTTTAGCAGATATTGTTACCATCCCCATTTTGCAGAGACATTTGTTGAGACTGAGACCAGAGACATTTATTCTGGTTTTTCCTAACATCATAAAGTGTTCAAATAGGAGGATCAGGATTTGCATGCAGGTCCTGATGTTCATGGTGTGCTGCCTGCTGTCTCTAGCTTTGTTGCAATTGTGCTATTTTGCTGGTTGTGGCATCCATGGTGTTAGTGGTAGGGAAAAAGGGTCTAAACATTACCACATGGTCTGAACCACAGGCCAGGAGAATGTTGCTGCCTTTGCTTTAGTTATAATATATTTAAAAAACATGTAAAAGCAGAAAGTAAGTAAGCCAAGTGGTAGACTTACCTGTTATCAAGGGTATTCTGATCAAATTATATAACGCCTAATTACATCTTGCCTTTCAGACACAGCCTCTATTGTTCTATTTTTAGCCCTGCAAAATGTCTTTAATTTCACCGTTTCCTTCCCAGGTTAATACTGGCTAAACGAAGATGGGTGGCTGGTCAAGATTAATGACCCACCACGTAGGCAGGCCTGATGGTGTTTATCTTTGATCCCACTGACCTAACTTTAGCCCTTTCCTCTTTTCGTTTTCCAGCGATAAAGAATATATGGCAAACTCATTACACTATTTAGACCATTTGCCTACCTAGACATGGCTATGTGGGCAAAAGGGAGATCGGTGGAACGTAGCTGTGGGGAGCAAGAGGACTCATTTTGCCACAGCCCAGTCGAGCCTTCTGTTTTCCAAAGCCTAGAAGGTTCCATCGGTGACAGCGGCCTAAAGTGACGAAGGTAGAAGGTCGTGCTCGCTCCCTGCCCCCCCAGGAGGTGTGATTTGGAGGTCACAAACTGCCTGTGTTGGTATTAGACCACAGTCTTGCCAGGAGGTGGCGCCCTTTCCCTGCCCTGTTGGTAGTACTTGGTCCTTACTGTGGGGAGGGAAAAGATGTACTTCCTGTGGCTTGGTCAGCCATTTCAGAGGCTCTGAGATGCAGGGGACCACGTTTCTTTCTTTCTCTCTCTCTTTTTTTCTAAATAGGTACAAAGTTCCCTTGGTGAGGGGAGATGCACAGGCGTCTCTTCTTCAGCTACCAGAGCTGCTTTTCTGCCTGCTTCCCTCTTCCCTTCTAAGCTGCCAAAGCAACTTCTGCTTCTTTGAATTTTTCCCTGCTTATGCTGAACAGTGGGCCCCTGGAGAATGATCAGAACAGAGGATTGTAATGAGGTAGGATGGAGATGGGAAGGAGGAGAGGAGACTTGGGGTTGCTTCTCTTAACTCTAGCTTTCCTGCTCTTGAATAACAAGCCATCTTGAATAACAAGTTCCTGCACATAGAACTCAAACCCTCTCTAAGCTTGAGATGCCAGCTGGGGTCACCTGTGCTTATTTGCTTTAGAGGATGATGGGGAAATTGAAGTCTGAACTAGGAAGAAAGACTTCAGAAATGGCTGAAAGTCTCTCTGACAGCAGAGGAAAAAGGAAAACCAGAGAAGATGGGAGAAAGAGACCATTGGACAGGTGTCAGAAAAACACAAGGACAAAGAGAGACACAGTGAAAAATAAAGTGAGGTATATGCCCAAAAGGCTTTGGCTTGGAAGTAGAGATGGATTAAAATTCTGACTGACTACTTCAAGGTCCACAGAGCTGAGATAGTCCCTTAACTGCTCTGAGCCTCTGTCTCCCTATCAGAAGAGTGAGGATAACTGTACTTCGCCGACAAACTGTGATGAGGACCAGAAGCAATGTGTGAAGCAGAAACTTTTACAAGTGAAAAATATCTAGTTAAATTAATATTACATGACACCAGTCGGCCTGAAATGAGAGGGCATGGCCCTGCTCACGCTGAGCCCACGGGTGACGCTCCCAGCAGCCCGTGGAGGAAAGGCCAGTGCTCAGCCTCTAGTCATACTTTCTCAGAGGATGTTACAGCAGCAGTCATTCACTTCCAGCTCCTGGGCAAAGCTTTGCCTATCCAGGGTAGCAGCGGGGGTGAGTGGACAGAGTCACTTCTAAGTAACCTGCTCTGGGAATTAATAGTAATCGCTAACACTTTGAGTTTAGTATGTGCCAAGTGCTTTTCTAAGTATACCATGTGGCTTAACATTTAATTACCCAATGGCTTCATGAAGTAGGTAGTATTATTAACCTGATTTTGTACATGTGGAAATCGAAGCATGGACAGATGAAAGGAAATTGCCTAGAATCACATAAAAGGTGACACTGGGGACAAAACCCCAGCCATCTGGTATTAGGAAACTCATTCTAACTACTGTGCTATATGACCCCTCCATTGGGCCTATGTCTTTTACTTTCCTGTGTTATTGGGCAGGAAGCAGGAAACCTCAGAAACAAGTCCACTGGCAACTCTGTTGAGGGTCACACTTACGGTGGAGGTCTGTCCCCATATCAGGATGTCGAGGGATATTCCAACTTGCCACGCCTCTCTCTTGGGTGAGGTGTGCTATAATTCTTTTTTTAAGGTTTTTGGAGACAGGGTCTCGCTTTGTGGTTCAGGCTGGCCCTGAGCTCAGCCTCAAACTCACATCACAATCCTCCTGCCTCTGCCTCCCGAGTGCTGGGATGACAGGCGTGAGCCACCACGCCCGGCACTGTGGTATGTGGTACTGGTTGCTGCTGGGTGTGGGTCTCCACACCCAGTATTGTTATGT
>PVIR01018604.1:0-11985 GCA_004026965.1 Petromus typicus | reverse complement strand
AGCCCAGGTGTGCTATAATTCTTTTGTGTCTTGCGAGGAGGTGGCCAGTGCAAGAAGAGAAAGAAGAAGAAAGGACCTCACTTGCTCTTTGTTCCCTGTCCAATTGTGTCCACAAAGTGCTAGCCACTCTGCTTCTGAAATCTCTTGGAGTGTAGGGCTGGGGTTGTTATGCAGCAGCTGGGAGCAGATAGCAGGGTGTGGCATGGTTGTTCTCCCTAAAATGAAGAGTACATTGTTGTTGTAATGGTTTTCTTTAAGGAAGACACTGTGAGGCCGGGGTGGGGGTAGTTGAGGGGAGGGGCAACCCAATATTAACTTCACTTGCCTTGTGTTATATCAAAAAGAGTAGGCGAGCAAGAATCCAAACAATGAGCTTATCAGGGAAGGATTTTGCAGGACCCCCATCTTGCTTCTGTGCAGATCATGCAGCGTCTCTGCGGCAGAGTGACCTTGGAACCTGCTACTGAAACAAAACTCAGGGTCCACTGGTTTCATTTTTCCTCCAGAGCTGGCAAAAGCTCCGGATGAGCCTCTCGCTGTGGAGTCAAAGGCCTATTTATGAAAGAGATCTTTCTTTTTATTATTTATTCTCAATTAGGATCTGTTCATCATATTTAATGATCACATTGCTCTTGGGGAGTTGGTACATGCACGCAACACACCTTAATTCTTTTTTAAAACCCCTTTTCCTACTCACCTTCCCACCTCTTCCCATCTCTTGGTCCCTTTCCCATATCTTCTTTGCTGTTTTCAATTATCTATCTTTTGTTTTGTTCTTTATATTTTGGGATTCTCAGGCAGGAGAAACCGCCTGACCTTAAGCTCGTATCTGATTTGTTTCACTCACCATTGTGATCTCAAGGTGTATCCCTTTTCCCACAAATGCTCAACTTCATCTTTTTGGCAGTGTAGTACTCAATTGAGTATAAATGCCAATGTTTTTTTTAAATCCGTTTATCTGTTTCTGGGCACATAGGCTGCTACCAAGATTTAGCTATTATGAATAGTGCTGCTATAAACATGGGTATGTATTACTATAATATGATGTTTTTCAACTCTTTTGGGAAGAGAACTAGAAGGGGAATAACTGGGTCAAATGGAATTTCTAGGTTTAGTTTTTTGAGACATCTCCACATTGATTTCCACACTGGTTATACTAGTTTACATTTCTCACCAACAAAGTAGAAGGGTCCTTTTTCCCCCCTGAAGCCTCGCCAGCATTTTGTTGGGATGTCTTGAGGATCCTCTGTTCTGTTCCGTTGATCCACATATCCATTTCTCTTCTGGTTTTATCCCTGTAGCTTTGCAGTATAACTTGAAGTCTGGGACTGTGGTGCTTCCTGCCTTTTTCTTGTTGCCCAGGATTGCTTTTGCTATTCTAGGACTCTTCTGGTTCCATATGAATTTTAGGACTGTTTTCTCTACTTCTGTGAGAAATGCTGTTGCTATTTTGATTGCGATGCACTAAATCTGTATCAGTTTTTAAAGTATGGCCGTTTGGACTATATTCGTTCTGCCTATCCAGGAACAGGGATATCTTTCCATTTATTAATGTCTTCTTCAAACTTCTTTTTCAGACTACTATTTGACATTATTAATTTGACATTATTAATTTCTTTTTTTTTTTTTAGGATTTTTGAGACAGGGTTTCGCTTTGTGGTGCAGGCTGGCCCTGAGCTCAGCCTCTAACTCACATCATAGCAATCCTCCTGCCTCTGCCTCCCGAGTGCTGGGATTACAGGCGTGAGCCACCACGCCCGGCACTGTGGTATGTGGTACTGGTTGCTGCTGGGCGTGAGTCTCCATGCCCAGTATGGTATGTGGTTACCGGGGAATCGAACCCGGGCCCTTGCGCTTGCAAGACAGGTGCCGGAACCACTGAGCTAACTCCCTGGCCCCTGTTAGGTTAATTTCTAAGTATTTAATTTTTCTTTATGCTACTGGGAAAGGCTTTGTTTCCATAATGTAATTCTTGTGTGTTTATCATTAGTTCAATGCTGTACAGGAATATAATTTGATTTTTTGTTTTTGCAGTACCAGGAATTGAACTCGGGCCCTTGTACTTCCAAGGTGCTGTAGCACTTGAACTAAATTCCTGGCCAAAAGTAATTGATTGTTGCGTGCTGACTTTGCTACTGAATTTGGCTGCTGTGCTACTGAATTTGGCTATGAATTCTGGGAGCCTTTTGGTAGTATTGTTTGAGTCTTTGGTGCAGAGGTTTGTGTCATCTCAAAACATTGATCATTTGACTTCCTTTTTGGTACATGTCCCTTTTATTTCTTTCTCTTGCCTGATTTCTCTGGTTAATGTTTTAAGAACTATATTGAATAACAGAGGTTATAGCAGACCTCCTTGTCTTGTTTCTGATTTTAGAGGGGAAGTTTGAGCTTCTTTCCATTCAATATGGTGGATATCATTTGTTTGTCATGAATGGCTTTTATCCAATTGAGATAAGGTCTTTCTATCCTTTTATTTTCAAGATTTTTTTTATCATAAATGTATGTTGGATTTTGTCAAAGGCCTTTTCTACATGAAATAAGATGATCATGTGATTATGTGATATATCACTGTTTATGTGACATATCACATTTATTGATTTGTATGTGTTGAACCAACTCTGCATTCCTAGAATTCTATTTGGTCATGATGTATAATCTCTCTGATAATTTGCTGCATTCTGTTTGCTTATATTGTTTTAAGGATTATCAGTCTATGTTTATTAAAACAGGCATTGACCTGTAATTCTCTTTCACCTGGGACTTTTCTGGTTTTGGAATCAGGGTAATGTTGCCTTCCAGGAATGAATTTGGGGGTATTCCTTTCCATTTGCTTTTATTAAAGAGTTGGAGGCATATTGGCAGATCTTCCCTAAAGTTCTTGTAAAGTTTGACAGTGAATCTGCTGTGATCTGAGTTTTTCTTATTCTGTAATTTTTTTCTTATTTTTTTCATTCACATTGCTTGATATTGGATTATTCAGGTTTCTATGTCTTCTTGGTTTAGCTTTGGCAGTTCATATGTTTCTAGGAATCTACCCATTTCTTCTGAATTCTCCATTTTATAAGAACACAAGCTCTCACGTTAGTTACTAATAATAATCTGGCTATTGGTAAGGTCCATTGTAATTTTTCAGTTCTAATTACCTTTGAGTATTTTCCTTCTTTTTTGGGGTTAGGTTGGTTAAGGGTGTGTCTATATTATTTATTCTTTCAAGGAACCAACTTGTCATTGACTTGTATTTTTTTGGTCTCAATTTCATTGATTTCTGCTCTGATATTTATAATTTCCTCTTTGATATTTTCTTTAGATTTAGATTTATTTTTTGTTTAATTTTTTTGAGACAGGATCTTGCTTTGTAGTTCAGGCTGGTCTTGAGCTCACTATGTAGTCCAGGCAAACCTTGAACTCACAGCAATTCTCCTACCTCTGCTTCCCTAGTACTGTGATTACAGGCATGAGCCATCATGCCCAGCATTGTGGAATGTGATTCTGATTGCTGGTGGGCGTGAGTCACCACACCTGGCATTGTTGTATGTGGGATCAACATACAACACCTGGGATCAACTAGAGACCTTGTGCTTGCAAGCCAAGTGCTGGAACCACTAAGCTAAATCCCTGACCCCAGATTTAGATTGTTTTTATTTTCTCTGGTTGGTGCTTCTTGCCTTTACTAAGGCTTTATCATTGATGTATGGGCTTCTTCTACTCCCTGGAATTTTTCCTTGGCTTTTCTTGGTGCTGACTCCTTGCTCAGTGTTTTATGCTACACCTCCCCAAGTGGTAGGGTATTTTGAGAGTTGTCAGGAATCTTTGACTCAATTGCTTTCCTATATTGTGCTTTTGTTAAGGCTGATTTAAAGAGCTATTCTTTATTATGTCAGAAAATTCTTTTTTTGGCTACCATGTTGAATTCCTGTGAAATTCCTTTTCCTTCTTTGGTTGTTCTTAGTGACTTTTTTATTTTGTTGAGTACTTGTGGTGAAAGATTCTGTCTTTTGCCACATTTAGATTATTCTACTCACAAATTATTATTATCTTTATAATAGTGCTATAAGGGTATTACAACAAAAATATCAAGGTTATCTCTAGTTTTGCAACCAACTCTTTACTCTTGATATGTTAAAATCTGCCTTGTAAGTAAGTTTAATAAGAGTGATGTTTGGAGTATGAATTCTTATTTTAAAATAGATTGGGATGAATATAGAGAGAGTAAAATTATATGATACTGTCTTTCATTTTACAAGCTTCTCTTTCCCAGACTATTCTGAAGCTTACTTCATAGAGGGCTTTAGGCAATGTTTAGATTTGTTTATTTGATTTTCTTTTTCACTGTATTGATTTTAGCTAAAATTTATCTTTTGGCGCAGAAATTTTGGAGATTTTCTTTCAAAGTTTGCTTTTCATTTTTCAATGTTGCTGCAAGAGAGATGGTTACACAAAACCACTACACAGGGTTTTCCCTCACAAGAAGCACTGAAATTTAGGTTCATTCCAATTCCTATATCAATGAAACCCATTTGATAAAACACATATATTGTACCCATAACATAAGCTAAATACATTATGACACTTAAAATTACTGATTTCACAGTAAGATGCCTTACTGTCAAGATCACCAGTGACCACCTAAAGGATAAGACCAAGTCTGTTACTATCTGGGGTGATTTTTGGAAATGTTCTGGTTCTGAATGTTGGATTTTTAAGTTAGTGCATCAGAGTTTCAGGTTGTTGTCTATCCAAGCCTTGAGTTTCAAATAAAATGTGACAATATTAAACTTTGAAAAAACAAAAGCAGTCCAAATTTTTGGAGCCTTATCTTACTGAGGAGTTTATTTGAACAGGAGATGGGGGTTAGCTTTGACTTTCTTTGACCATTAAAACTATTTGGTATCGCTCAAATGAAAGAAGATATTGAAGCAATTTGGAAGAGTTGAGGTTTTTTTGTAAATAATCACAAGTAAACAACAAACAACAAACAGCAGCACTCTTTGGGATCAGAAGATGATGAAGCCTTTATTGTATATAAAATGAGGTATGGGTCTTTTTTTTTTTTTTTTTTAAGGTTTTTTGAGACAGGGTCTCGCTTTTGTGGTTCAGGCTGGCCCCGAGCTCAGCCTCAAACTCACATCACAGCAATCCTCCTGCCTCTGCCTCCCGAGTGCTGGGATTACAGGCATGAGCCACCACGCCCGGCACTGGTATGTGGTACTGGTTGCCGCTGGGGTGAGTCTCCACACCCAGTATTGTTACGTGGTTACTGGGGATTGAACCCGGGTCCTTGCACTTGCAAGACAGGCGCCGGAACCGCTGAGCTATATCCCCAGCCCCCCATTTTTTTTTTGTTTTGAGGCCCACAAACACCTTTTTTTTTTCTTCTTCTCTGCCCCAGAGAATGCCTTTATACTCTGTAAAATCTTCTTTTCTTTTTGTTTTTGGCTGAGACTCTTTTCTTCTGCCCAAACATTTTCTTCCTCTTAACCTCCTCCATGATGCTAAATGCACAGAGGTCTCCAAGTTGGGAAGGAATTAACTGGGGATGGCAGTGCGCTATTTCCTCCTGTTTGCATGGTGCACCAATGAGGGATCGTCCAGAGAAACAGAGCCAGTCGATTACACATGTCTTCGATATCCCTGCTCCTTGTACTGGCTGTCTCTACAGTCACATATTGTCTTTCTTTAGTGTTCATTGGGACTGGGTTCAAGAACTCCCATTGGTACGAAAATCTACATTTGCTAAAGTCCTTTATATAAAACAGCATATTATTTGTCTATAATTCACACATATTTTCCTGTGGACTGTAAATCATCTCTCAGTTACTTATAATACCTAATATAATATCAGTGCCATGTATGTAGTTATTGCATTGTGTAGGCCATGATGACAAGGAAAAATGTCAGCACATGTCCTTTCTAGATCAACCATCATACTTGAACTATATAGGACACAAACAAGACCCCAGGTGAACGATGCTCAGACGATGACCCCTAGATGAGATTGGCATGTTCAGGGTGGTGTGGCCTTAGACAGATGATGACTACTAGAGAGAGACTGAGGATCTGTGAAATAGGGGAAGACCATGTCAGTTTGTTTGTGTGAATTCAATAGAGCACCCAGGATTCAGAAAATTCAAGTTTTGCTTTTTTGAGGCTTTCTGGAAAATGTTTTTTCTGATTATTTTCAATTTGTAGTTGGTTGACTAATCAGATACTTATATACTGGATATACACACACACATACATACACACATATAATATATGCATTAGACTACATACAGACATATATGCACTGTATATATGAATAGGATAAACTGTATACACATACATAAGCTTGCAAGAAATTAGCATACATGATTATCTGGTATGGCTGGGCAAGCTCAAAATGGGCAGGCAAGCTAGCAAAATTTTAGACGGAAGCTTTTGCTATAGCCCAGGCAGGGTTTCTTTTTCCAAGGAAAGCTTTAGTTTTGCTCTTTAGGCCTTTTAAATGACTGATATTTTCTTAAAGTGACCTAATCACAAACATTAACTACAGCTACAGAACACCTTCATGGTAATACCTAGACCAGTTATGGATGGGACACCTGAGTGTGTGACCTGTCCAATATGACACAAAAAACTAACCACTACAAGTAGAGACAAGACAATGAAAAGGAGAAAGGACAAAAGTTTGGAGGGGAGTAGGCAGTTGGCAAATTGCTCCTTGGACCTAATGGGTTAATATTATATTCTCCTTCATTCCATGCGCAGGCATTATGTGGGCAGCATTGTACCCTCGTCTTCCTGAGGGGGATTCATAATGCACACCACCATATTGGAAATCCTGGGAAATGGAATGGGAAAGAAATGTGTTTATTTATTTTTTTAATAGTAGGCTTTCCTCAAATTCATTTGATGATGAACACTTTCTTTCCCTATGTAACAGTTTTTGACAGAACATCTTTAAGACAAGGTTGGCCTAATCTTCCCTACTTGAATTAATAAATTCAGTCTGTGTGAATACCACTGAGATTTCACTGATAATACAAAAAGAACAACACTTTCAATCACTCATAGGAAGCACTTTAGCACTTGCTGCTTTTCTGGCACTCAGGAAAAGTATGAAATATATTAAGATAGGAGAATTGACTTCTCTGACTTCTGTCTTGAGCAAATGACAAAGCCTTTTAAGAAACAAAGAATTAAAAACTGTTTTTGCTAAAACTTTGAGGAAATTTGTCTCTAGAAAATGCTTTGCATATCATTTGACTTATCACCAAGCACACTCAGGCTGACTAGCACCCTGCGAGAAGCCTGATTTTTCGTTCATGAGCTACCACCCAAGTAGCAAGCAGTAGTCATGCCAGTGAGAGTGCCCCTGATCTCATCCAACAACAAATTCCTCAACTCATTGTTGAGTATCTAACTGGGGACTAGGACACAATGTGTTGATGTGCGTGCAGGTGTATGGGTGAGAGTATGGGAATAAAGAGTTAATGGTTTGAGATATTGCACTAGTTTTTGTTAGGAATTGATTTAGTAACAGAGACCCCATTATGGCTAATTTTACATTTCAATTTCATTGGGATATGGAATGCTCAGATATCTGGTAAAATGTTACACTTGGTAGATCCATTTGTGAGAATGTCCTCTGGATGACATTAATACTTGAATTGGTAGACTGAAGAACACAGATGGCCCTCTGCACTGTGGGAGGGCATCATCCAGTCCATTGAAAGCATGGATAGAACTAAAACCTAAGCAACAGAATTCACTCTCTATCTTCAGGCTGGGATATCAGTCTTCTTCCTCCCTGTGGACTTGATTGATCTTGAACTTGCAGTATAATTTATACCACTGACACTCAGTTCTCAGATCTTCAATTTCTTGGACAGAAACTTTCATGAGAACTTTGGAGTGGGACTAGAAGTACTCCACCAGCATTCATGGGTCTCCAATAGAAGATTGCAGGACATTCTAGCCTCTATCACTGAGAGACCCAAAGTATGTATGGGTCTCTTGTACATTATGTTTTCTCTGAAGAACCCAGACTAACACAACCTCTAGAGCAATAGTGCCTGAACAACGCAAGGGTTGTTATTGTTTCTCTCATATGACAGCGTGTTGCTAGAAAGACTAGAACAGGAAGTGGATTCCAAGACAGTGACTCAGGTCCAACCATTTCTAAGGCTATTTCCATTACCCAGATATCTCAATGCTGTATTTTTATTCCAGCCAAAAAGGAGGAGGAAACTGCCAAAAAGGGTCTGTTTCCTATACTCCACACAAAAGTTTCTGCCATTGGCCAGAACTTGGTTATTTGGCCATACAGAACTTCAAGGAAAAAATATGACCTTTCCTTATAGTGGCTATAAAACCAAAAAGAATAGGAAAATGAAAGGTCCCATTATATGGCAGATGGGAGAGTGGTTTTGGAAGGGACAACTAACACTTTATTTTACATAATTTTATAAAATGCAAAAAATACTAACTAAGCTCTCGACTGTTTTGAAGCAAAGGTACTGTATACGGCAGGGCTTTTCTTCCAATGATTGAACTAAGGGCTTTGGATTCCATGAGCTGAAAAACGCAAAGTAATACTTATACCTCTGAACAGATAGGAACTGTCCCAGGATACTAAACATTTGAGATTGATATTCTTATTTTCGAAGTACTCCCCAAACTTTTATTTTTAACAGCAACTTAACTTGCTGCATTATAATTACATCTGACTGGATGTGTCTGCCTCACCAATTATAATGTGCTCCTTAGGCGGGGCCTCTGTTCTGGATCTGACTCATGGTAGGTACTCGTCAGTAAACACCAGCTGAACCTAGTGTGGGAAACTGTCATCTCAAAGAGCTGATCTGAAGGATGTTGCCGACACCTATTCCCATTTCTCTTTCACCTCCATACTGTCCTGTACTCTGATCTTTTCTTGTGAATTAATTGGACATGCATATTAATTGGAGTCCATATAATTGCTGGGAACTGTGTATGAGTTCGGGCTATCACTTCCGCCACATTGTACTCTTTGTGGCACCACAAAGTCCTCTCCACAATGGGGTGGTAGTAGTGGACAGATGCTGGGGAGAGTGTGTAGAAAACATTTGACGGCTGTTTTTAGAAAACACCGTCTGCTCCACCAGGAATTGGACTCATCTGGAGAACTGAGGAAATTCCAGGACTCATTGAGGACTTCAGGTGGGTTGATGCTTCTTCCAGAGGGCTCTAAGAAGTATCTGGGGCTTTGACAGAATCCCCGGGGCCCTGGAGGCAGCCAGAGGAGGTGGAAATCCCCCTTGGCTGGGAGGCAAGAGACTGGTGATCTGATTATTGTGGGATGACATGGGACACAAGACCACTGGGCCCATTTGGGCCTCAGTTTCTCCTAGTAGATGAGTGGTTCGGTCAGACCAGTTGCGTTCCAATCTTTAGTAATGAGGAATTATTCTTTTTAAAAAATTTGTATTAATTTTAAACAAATGTTTAGATGGGCCCCCTAACAGAGGCTACTACGGGGGGTTTGAGGGATCTGCGTGCTCACTTGTTCTGCCCCATTTCCTTTGCTGTGGATATTATTCAGGACCCTCCATATCTTCCTGGAAAAGCCTTGGCTCGGGTAGTTCCCTGAGGGCCTGCAGGATGCACCAGGGGAGAGGAGGAAGAGCATCGCCCCTGTGAGCGATCCCTCCTCAAAGTACTTCCGGTTCACTTTCTACATTCCCTGCTTGCTCTCAGCATCTGACACCAAAGTGTCTGCGAGAGGTTCTGGCTGAGCCTGGGTCCCATGAACTCCTGGGGGGAGCAGTCACCTCTACCTGTACAGTTTCAGCTTGGAACCCTTCTCACCTTCCTGACATTTGTGCCAGGCAAGAGCAGGGACAAAAAGACCACTCTGATGTAAGGGCCCTACTGTCAGGGCTAGAAGAGGAAGGTTTATCGCCTACTTTAGGGGAAAGGGGACAAGAGGAATTCTTTGATTTCTATGGCCTGCTTCTGCTGTTTCTTTGTCATCATTTTTATTTTTTATTTTCTTGGTGCTGGATATTGAACATAGGTGCTTGCTAAGCATGTGCTCTACCACTGAGCCACCCGTGTCCTCTGTCTCTTGCTGTTTGGGGGTGTTCTTGAGTCCCATCGTTAGCCCAGTCAGGGAGGAGCTGGGGAGCTAAACAGGTCTCCGCAGTTCAACCTTCTAGCCCGGGTCCCCGCTGCCAAAGTCCGGTTCCCTCTAAAACTCCCATCCACTTTTTCAACCATTTTTCCTGGCTTTATTTCTCCCCACCCACTCTTTCCAGCCCACTCCCACCCCCAGCCTTCTCTCGCCCACATTTTCTGCTCCCTATCTTTGTCTCTCCGTCCCGTTCTCTCTTTAAAAAAAAAAAAATCAATCCACAGAGCGATTAGATTTGCAAATGAGCGGGCAGGAAACTGGGAACAAAGGGAACCAGAGCCAAAGAGGGAGCAGGTATAATTACTGTAATTAACTCGGCAGCAGGGACACAGCCCCTCCTAGACGGCTGCGAGGTGCTGCAGAGCACCGTTGGGGAACGGGAGGGGAGGCCGCATTAGCTAGCGAACTCTACGCGGCGGCCCCAGCGTTGGGGCGTTCTCCCGGGCCTAGCTAGGAGGTGCTCCTGCAGTGGGCGACTGTGTGTAGGCGCATCTCCTGTGTCCTGCGCTCGCTTGGCCTGGTACCCAGGCTGTCCTTCAGCACAGAGGGTCCGGAGAACAAAGTCGCCTCTTTCATGTCTAACGCGAACACTTAATTAACACTTTACCTGCTTTAGGACATCCTGTATTTCCTGCAGTCCAGAAATTTCTAGAGATTTTGAAAAAGGATGAGGTGTCTGATCCCACGACACGGACATATCTTGGCATTTGAGGCTTCCAGAACACCTTTGCAACCTTAGTTTTCACAACTACCCCCTCATCTTGCCCGCTAGCCACATCTGACAGCATATGAATAAAAGTGTATGTCAGGTGTGCGTATGTCAGATACAGAGAAGGCATCCCGATTCTCCCGGGTTGCATATTCTAAGGGCCACCTGGTGAAATGCTGCCTACATTTGTACATGAAGTTGCTGACACTTCTGTGAAGTTTGTGTAGAAGCCCAGAGCTCTCATCTGTTTTGTGATTCTTACCTCGTTGTTGGGTTTGAGTATGTTCTCCAGTTTGTGTGTTGGAAACTGAACCCCAAGTCTGAATGTTGATGGGGGCCCTTTGGGAGGTACGCAAGGTGAAGAGTGTGATTAAAAATACAGTGAATGTTTAAATTAAATTGAATTTATTGCAGAAAAGACACAGTTGATCTAATTTATTGCCACTGAGCTGCATCCAAATATTGCCCCTCTCTCTGAACACACTTATCCCATTGTCCTTGCAACTTTCTGAAAAAGTTTTGGATGTCCTTGCTCTAGGGTATTGTTAGTTAGACTGTCATGGCTGCTTTGATGTCCTGACTTGATTAAAAATGTGAACTGGTTCCACTTATGTACTGTTTATCTTAGATTATTGAAAAGTAAGTTTTGTGTCATTACCGGTTTATTTATTTATTTTTTTGCTAAGAATCAGTTTGGTTTATGTCTTGTATTCTGTGCAACTACTTTGAAGATAACAGTACACAGTGTTATTTCTTATTTTGTTTTACGTTTTTCATAAAATTAAAGAAACAATGTATGTTGAGATTGTAACAAAAAAGTAAGGAAACAAATTTTATATATATGGGGGGGTGGTAGGGTGGGTGGGACTATGGGAAAAAATGAGAATTAAGTTGTGTCTTATACTGGTACAAATCCCCATTATGGAGTGCAATCATGATGTGTATATTTAATGTACCAATAAAGATAATTAAAAAAAAAGAAACAATGTATATCTTTGTGATCATTTTGAATTTTGGGAAAACCCAGAAGTCCAACAGTGCCACATCCATGAGTAAGATGGATGTAGACACCATTTGTGTTTATGACTCTGCCTGTCTTTTGGAGGACACTCAGTGGCAGCAG
>PVIR01018603.1:12800-33377 GCA_004026965.1 Petromus typicus | reverse complement strand
TACTGGCATGAGAATATACTCTATTATCCATTTATTACTTTCCTTGTCTTCTTAACTCATAAAACAGTTGATCAATGTATGTTAGGGACTCAAAACAAATTTGTTAAATTGATGAAAATCAAAAGCACTGTTTTAACTCCGAGTGTATCAGCTACTAGGAAATTAAGAAAATATTTTTATTTTAATAAAATTAAATGAAAATATTTGAGTTTTGTTTACTTTCAGAAAAATACTGAAATTATTTGAAGACAAAAATTAATAAAAATAACTAAAAGTATTCTATTGCTATGGAATAAAGTAACAAAGTGTTTTTTTTTTTTCTACAGAACATTTCTGGATAACAATTAGCATATGATAAGACAACAAATAGAAATCTATAAGATGTTACAAAAATATCAAATATAAAAAGTCTCTGAAATTTCCAGTGGAAAGTCAGTGAAGAACTAGTATGTTGTATCTTATTTACAATAAAATATTAAAACTCTGATTATTGAAAATAAATAAACATTTTGCTTTCAGGCAAAGGAACCTAAGACAAAACACATCCTTAAGAACATGTAAGGAAAAAGATCTTGAAATTTAATAATTAGTTTTATGAGAGGAAAAGAAAACAATACAATTACTAAAATGGCTATTTTAATAACGGTATGAATAACATACGTTTATATATATATATATATATATATATATAATCATTAAACAACTTTATAATTATTTAATACCTAATACACTATAGCAAGTTTTTGATAGGAATGCATTTGTTATAGCACTAAATTTCTTGTTTCATCAAGATAATTTCACTTATGGTGAGTAATTAAGACTAATACATTTTGGAGATATTGTATGAAATTGAACTAGTAATACAGAAAAAATGAATGTCAAAAAATTGTGATGGAAATGAACTATGATCACAAAAAATAAATCATTTCACAAATGAAACATATTAAGATTTTTTTCCACTGTATAACTGTCTCATAAGCAGATTCTCCCTGTTCAACACATATTGAAATGTGAAGAATGGAGATTTGCTACAAATTCCACAGTGACCTATGAACAATGACTAAAGAAAGAAGGTATGCAATTAAATGTAGTAATATAAAATTATCTAAATGACATAATATACTAGACCATGTATTTTATTTTTAGTTTTATTGTACAGACTGATAAAATCTATTTGTTAGTTTTGAAATTACTTGTGATTCATTTGCTTATGTTAACAAGTTATATGAAACATGAAATTTTTAATCTACCAAAAATAATGCAAAGAAAATTAATAATATAAATAATATCCAATGTAGAAATATGAGTCCTTGAGAGTGATAATGTAAATCTAGGAAGAAAAAATAATAAATTGAAAATTTTAAATATTTCTGTTAGATTCGCCTGTCTGCATATTAGAATCAGTGAAATATAAATAGCACAACTAAGGGGCTAAATCTTTATTTTAGTGTCTAAAGAGAGTAGTTGTGCTTTAAATTAGACAGTTTTTATCACTATATGGCTCATGAAACTCAATTAATAACTGTGACATACTATGGGGCAGGAGTCTCAAAGGCACTAGATGAATGCTAGTTATTATATTTATTTCAAATGGCTAAAGAACACTGAAGAATAAACTGTGCACTTTGAAAATAGGGCAAAAGGCTTGGCAGAATGTTGAGTTCTTCAAAGTATAAACTTCTAACACAAGAGTAAAGGGACTTGTATGTCTGTTGATCTACAGAGCATGGATAGTGATTGCTATTTCCATTGAAATTTTCATTCTAATAGGCAAAATTCATTGATTACTGGCTTTCTCATAAGATAATTCATTTCTACAACACAAAAAGTTTATAATCCAGAATGAATGTAACCAATCAATTTATATTCAGTTAATTTTTATTTTCATTTTTCTATGTCTAAAATAAGTAATAGCTATTTTTTGTTTACATTGAGTGAGTTTAAAGTTATTAAATGTTATTATTATATCACTATGACTTAGGCACTTAGCCAAACACGTTATTTACATTCACTAAAGACATAAAATCTAATATGAATTATTGAAAAATTGAGCCATTTTTATATGACAATAAAATATGTATCTAAATTATATTTCAATGTACTAGCTACCCTGATATTACTGCTTTATTATGAATTACATCCAATATAATTTTTTCCATACAAATACAACTTAAGATAATATATAATTTCTATTTATGCACTTAAAAAAGGAAAAAAGAAGGAAATATGAAAAGAAACAAAAATAAAAATAGTAAACATTGTAATATTTTGATTACTTTTTAAAAAATTCATTAAAATGTACTTTTCATATTTGATATGCTGTAAAAAGAGTGAGTTATAAAAGTGTATATACTAGAGATTATAAAAGTGTGTATATACTAGAATTTTTCTTACCATATGCTATAATGTCTATGATATTTTAAGGAAGTCTGCTAGTTTGATTAAAAATTTTCCATGTTAATTAATACATATGCCTTTAAATTATTTTTCTAAATACTTTAAAAGAATATTATTCTTACAAAACACTATACATTAAAACTGAAATAACTTGTTATCCTTAAATTTATTCACATAATTCATTGCGAAGATGTTATTTGCATTTTTCCAAGCTCATTACCAATATTGAGAGATTTTTCAAAACCGGTAACTATTATCGATTTTTATTGTAGGTTTATAAGGAAGTATTCTTAGTAATCATCATTTATCCTAAAATTGACAAGTTTAGATAATCATTTTAACAATAATGACATAGAGCAGCAAGTAATCCAAATAAGCAGAAATAATCTAAACAAGGGAAATATTGATATTCACAAACTACTAGATATCCAAAACTTGAGTTCATGTTCCATAAAATTGAGAAATGAATTCTAGGGACCATGGAGGTTAAGAGCAGGGGGATAAAAATGGTGAGAGAAAGATAACTTCTGCTTAAGAGACAGAAACTGGAAAGCTGGTTACCTGCTCACTAGGTTTTATATGATAAAGCTGAGAAGTGGGTCAAAACTGTACCATCCAGTGGGAAATCATGAGATGGACATGAGCTGGGATAAAACAATGGCCAACCCTGAAGATTACAAGTACAGTCACCCCAGTAGTGCTGATTAAACAGGGATGAAATGGAAAAACTAGTCACTGTATCAAGTGTACACAGAAAAAACAAGGAATTTCTGGAAAGCAAATGGGTTGGAGAGACTGATGCCTTTTTAGAATATCAGACACTTCTATTTATTCCCAGAGGAAGAATGTAGATGCGATACCCTGGCTCTTTTTATGTTAACCAGTGAAATGCCTCAATTAATTCTTTTTTTATGCTGAGATCCAGGCCTTGTATAACTTCCTTATAATAATTTCTAACTAACTTCACTATTTACACAAATTGGAAACATATTTTTTCATGTTTATTATGTTGTTTGGAGTTATTAGATTATCTATAAGAAAAGATGTAAAAAATGTCAGAGAAGATATACAGAAAAGATGTTGAATATATAGAAAGTGTTTAAGTTGCATATGATGTGTATATTAATATTTTTATAAAAACTCACTTCAGCTAATTTAACAACTTTTCTTGGTTAGTACTATGGATGTTTAATTTGTATACTTATTGTAAATTTGCTATTTTATTCCCTACTGTCTTTAGAGCATCAAATTTTGATCCATAGTCCTACAGTATCTTTAAGAGTCACCATAGCACTATATTAAACCGAAAAATAAAAACAGAGTTGAGAAAGCTACACATTTGTTTGAGGAAACAGTTGCATAATGTGTTGATGTATGCCTGAAAATATGTCTTAAACAGAGTATGGAAGTAGATTCCTTAGGCATCCAGTGTACATGTCTGGGGATAAGGTTTTGCCAAAACTTAAGAAAATAGCCACTATGATATTGCAAAACGTCCAGTAAGTAGACATATATTTGTAACAACATACAAGCCTTCCTCAAAAAAATTTAGAGTTTTTGTTTAATAAAATATATCTCATTTCATTATGTGGCAATATTACATGAAATTTTTAAATAATTTTTTATTATCTTTATTGGTACATTGCATATACGCATCATGATTGCACTCCATAATGGGCATTTGTACCAGTATAAGACACAACTTAATTCTCATTTTTTTCCATAGCCCTACCCACCCTACCACCCCACCATATAAATAAAATTTGTTTCCTTACTTTTTTGTTATAATCTCAATAAATTTATAAAATAAAATTTGATTTGATTTCTAAAGACATTATCCTATATGCTGATCATCTTTCTTCTTCAGGAGAAAAATTATTTTTTGGTATGGAAGATAACTGGACATATAGATTACTTAGTGCATACATTACTCATTTAATTGTCAAGCTCCATTCACATGTCTGAGTCATTAAATTAATTCATCACTAAATGAGGAACTGTATATACTATGCACATTATAAGATTTAGAACAGAAATGATGAAAGAAAATTCCCACTTGATGACTTTGCTTTTATTTGTACAACTCTTAAATGTAGAGTTATGACATCAAAAGCATAAAACTATCATATTCTGCTACATAGTACAACCAAAAATTTACAACCTTTTATACACAAAGTGTATGGTACAAAAAAAGTATGGGGGGCCTGGGCCGGGGATTTAGCTCAACGGTTCCAGAGCCTGTCATGCAAGCGCAAGGACCCGGGTTCGATCCCCGGTAACCACATATCTATACTGGGTGTGGAGACTCACGCCCAGCAGCAACCAGTACCACAGACCACAGTGCCGGGCGTGGTGGCTCACGCCTGTAATCCCAGCACTCGGGAGGCAGAGGCAGAAGGATTGCTGATGTGATTTAAGTCTGAGGTCAGGGCCAGCCTGAACCACAAAGTGAGACCCTGTCTCAAAAAACTTTAAAAAAAAATAAAATGGGGGGCCTATAAATAAGAAATACAGAACTGACTGACAGCATTAAAAAAAAGGTGTTTCATAAGTCATTGCTGGGTTGTAATTTCAGACATTATTCCTAAATGGTAAATTAACTAGCTGTTAAACAGATAGATTGGTAAAGTGAAGACCGTCTTATCGATCTCTCCACCTAACAATGTTTAAAAGAACTAATTTTATTTGAATACATCAATCAAATGTTTTATTTCCATCTCTTTAAAATATTTCATAGTATGATTTCATCTAAACTATGAAAATGCTTTTAATATTTGATCAAAAGTTTTCTCATGCAAAATACATCTCTATTTTTTTCAAATTTCCCTGGAAAATAACAGACAAAATCTATGATTCCTCCGCTTTTAGAAATATATGTACGTGGAAGATAAGTAAAATGAAAAAATTTAAGTATAGCTTGGTAACCCATCCTTCCACAAAATAATATACACACGGAGTATTCTAAGGGCTCCTTCACCAGGGAACAGAGGCTGAAGTGAAGGTTCTCACAAGAGGGTGAGATGGTTTTGATTGTGGATATTAAACAATATTGCTATTTATCACGGGAAAATGGTAAGATTACATATCAATATGTATAAAAGTATATCAAGTCTATTACTGATTTTTCTTTAAAATACTCAGTGTCACAACAGAAAACAAAATTAAAATCAACAATGTTTTCCAGAAGAATCAGTGTATATCGAGCAGCTATTTATTATTATTTCCCCAGATATCTTAAAAGGAAAGTCTTGTCCCAAACCCTGTAGTCTTTCTGAATAGGTGTTTTCTTCCATATTTACAACACTCTGTCATCTTACTTTGATCTGATTAACAGTGATGCACTAAAAGATATTTCTACTCCACCAATTGGCAGATTTTGAGCAACTTTGTTTCTGACCAAGGAAAGGTGACAAACTTAAATGACTTAAATAGGTACTGAGGCAAATTCATTTAATTCAAAAGATATTCATATTAAAAATATCACAACTCAAGAGTACCAGAAAAACTAAATGGAAAATATTTTTTGCACCATTTCTGAAACCAGTTAGAACTCCATATTTATTAAATCAAGGTCAACACACTCTCTTCTCAGCATTGGTGGGCCAGATCCATCTGCAGGAGGATATACTAACTATAAAGTTGCCAAAAGATTACAGACTATTTTCACCTCTTGATACACTATAAAACTTGTGTATGATTCATAATATCTTAAGAACTTTTAAAATTTAATTTCTATGTGTGATATTGCTACAGACAAAGAGAAAATCAAGATGTGTATGTCAGTGTGTGTTATTTTGACAGTATTAATACTATATAAAATATTCAAAAATGATCATGCTTGTAACATCTGCATTTCCTGTCTTTTATCAAAATATAATTCAGACTTACTGTAAGTTTTTATAAAATGGAAGTATCTCATCATGTATTACTATTTATCTTTTTTATCTGAAATCTATCTGCCTTCTCTCAGAAGCCCTCTAATTGAATTGAATAAATCACCTATAAAATTTGATATGAAATGTCAAACAATCGCCTTTTTCCTTTAATGTCAAAAGGTTTCGGTTTTCAGCATCTACAGAAATTAAATTTTTCTAATGCCCTTGAAAATCAGCATTGGTTAATGTATTGCTTGGAATTTAGCTTGATTCTAATTCCTCAGGTTTCATGTAGTGAAAGTTAATTTCCAATGCGTGGTAATAAAAAAATGGAAATATATGGTGTTTAGAAGTGGTACTTTTGAGAGTTCATCAGGATTAAATAAGGCTGTTCCTATGGTTGAATCCTGGTGATTTTATAAGACAAGTGAGACAAGAAGCTAGGTGTAAGCACAGCATGCGCCCTGCCTCTTACTGTGTGACACTCACACAGCCTTGAACACTGCAAACAGGAAAGACATCATCAGATATGAGCTCTTAGCTGTGTGTCTCCACAACAAATAATCATTATGAGCTAATAGTCACTCTCTTCTTTGTAACTTACTGTCTCTAGCATTGCTTTATTAACAAGAAACAGACTAATTTAATGCTGTAATGGAATACTACTTATGTGACTCAAATTAACATGTTATCAATTTCAATAAAAAACAATTTGTGTAAATCATATACTCAGATATATTACTAGTTTGCATACTACCATCTTAGTCATGTATTTTAATATTCTAATAGGAATACTGAACTTTTAATTATATGCTGTGAGTTTTAGAAAATTAATTAAAAGCACAAATGGAAAACTAAATTTTCCTCACTACAAGAAAACATCCTTGGAACAAATAGGAAATGAATCTTAAGTAGTCTGTACAAAAGATAACTATCTCACTGTTTTGTTTCAGTGAAACACAACAGCTTTCAGACTACACTTTTTAGGAAATGAAATAAATCAGTAGGTATTTTTAATCAATTTGACTTTATGTTTCATTAAAAGTGTTCAAGAGAAATAGTCTTGGTTAAATGTGTGACAATACAGTTTTAGTTACCGAAGAATTTTTTTCTGGTAAAACATCTATGTATAGGCAGCAATTATTTCTTCATTTGATCCTCCTCTTACTTATGACTGGTATTACATATTTACTGTAGCATTTTCTCTCAAATTGTGAATAATTGAGTTTCTCATCCTTTGAAGTGCAGCCTTTGGGTCGTTAATATAAAATGATGAAAGCTGAACTGTAGGTGATAATCATATGCCATGATTCACCTGGTGCCAAAGAGATGTGAGTTGTACAGGGAATGTGCAGCTGTCCAAGGTAGATGGGAGAGCTGACAAAGGGGAAATTCCCAGCTCTCCAGGGGAGCTTTCCACCTGCATGTTGGCTACTGAGAAGCTAGGATGGTGGCCCTTCCATTATTTCAGAACCTGAAACTATGACAAGAGTCTCCTTTTCAGAGACTGTCTACAGGATGAATGTTCCATCTAGATAAACGTGGAAATATAGTAGCTTGTGTTGAGTCAAATGAATTTCAAGGCTATTAACTGGTTTTATCTACTTGGAGGCTGATGGTATTTTAAGCATTCAGTATGTTTCATACTGGAAAAAAAAAATTCCCTTAGGAAAATGGTCCATTCATTTTCTAAAGCAAATGATGAGTAACTTTCAGAAATCTTCTCAGGTACTAAGTTAAGTGGAGGAATACTCTAATTTTAATCACTTGTATATGGGGGGGGGCAGAAGGGTTGGTAGAGCTAGGGGAAAAAGTGAGAATTAAGTTGTGTCTTACACTGGTACAAATCCCCATTATGGAGTGGAATCATCATGCTTATATGTAATGTACCAATAAAGATTAAAAAATTTTTTAAAAAAAGAAAAGAAAGTCATTAAAACAATGAGAGTAGAGGGTCAAGTATAAAACTCTGGAGAATATTGAGAACATCAAAGAATAAAAGAAGAGCATGAGAAAGGTGAAAAAGAGGCAACTACAGAGTAAAATATCTTGTGATTAATAAGGTAGAGAGTGTTTCCAGAAAAAAAAGTGAACAAATACAACCATTGATGTTCCATGCATCTCTCCTCCTAAAATATTTATTTTATTTAAAAAACATATAATTCTAATAGCTAATGAGAATCTACATCCACAAATTATCAAAAATATGTATTAAGAAAATTTTCAATAATATAAACAAAGATATGTACCTAAAATATCTTCAGTAAACTAAACAGTTGAACAGATCATGATGGAGATCAGATTAGTCAATTTAAATGACAGAGCTAACAATCTTTTCAGTCTACATCATCATATGAAAAGTACAAAACAGTTGTTAAGGTATACAAGATGAAAATGGTTCACTTTCATTCTACTAAGGATCCAGAAAATAAATAAATGAAATATAGACAATAATTAACAATCATTAGAAATGTCCAGAGTTACAGAGAGATGCACATATCAAACTGAAAATATACTTATCATAGCCAGCAGTTGAAAAGTAAAAATAATAAAACATTTCCTAAGCCAGCACATTAAGAAATTTTTTTTAATCTTTATTGGTACATTACATAAATGCATCATGATTGCACTCCATAATGGGGATTTGTACCAGTATAAGACACAACTTAATTCTCATTTTTCCCATATAGAGACATATAGCCCTATAGAGACAAAAATTTGATGTACTTAGAAAACATACACGTTTCACTAAAGGAAAAAAAATGTCATAAATCATCACAAATATAAAAGGAGTATTAATTAAATCAGCTGATGAGTGAAGTTCCCCTGTTAATTGTTTTAGCATCATACTAAAAATCATTTGATTATAAATTAAGATATTTGTATTTGTGTTTTGTCTATCTCACTGCTCTATGAATGTGTTTTTATTTCTCCATTAGCTTTCCTTTAATTTTCTGATGTTTTATAATATTATAATATTCTTTTACTTTTTTGAAAATTAAGTCTTTATTGCTACATTATGAATACACATCATCATCACATTCAACATTGAGAGTTTATCCTGAAATATGACATGACTCAATTCTCATTTTTCTCCTTCTCCCACCTACCCTGGAACACCCCAGTCCCTATATACATGAGCTTTGTTTCCTTTTTTAAAAATTACTATCACATTCTTTTCCCCCTTGTTCTTTACCCTTACACCTTCTTTCCTTTTAAATATTTTCTATTTCACAATAACAACTATATATATTAGAGCTCATTTACATCTTCATTTTCTCATACCAGAGAAAAGATATGATAGTTACACATCTGTGACCTATTTATTTCACTTATGAAAATGTCCTGAAGTTACATTCATTTGAGTATGAATGACTCCTGGCCAGCTCTGCTAGGTAAATACACAAAAGAATTAAAAGATTCATATCACAGTGACATATGTGCATCTATGTTTATAGCAGCTCAGTTTGTGATTGCTAAATCTTGGAAACAACCAAAATGTCCACCAACAGCAAACTGAATAAAGAAGAAGTGGTTCTTTTATATTATTAGTATAGTATAGAGTATTATTCTGCTATTCTTGTACTTTTTATTAAATACCTGCCTAATAATTGTAATATTTCTGTTGTTGCTTAAAAACATAATTGCATTTTTAGTTCCAGTTTTATATTGTTCACTATGCATATGGAAACTAAATATTGTTTACATCTATCTTCATTCTGAAATTTTTCTCCAATTATTCTTTGGCTCTGTTTTCTGCAAATACTCTATTTATGAAGTCTTTTTTTTTTTAAGTTCTTCAGTTTTTTAGCTAGGTCTGATATACTGATGTATATTGATGTACTTTCCTATATCTATTAAAAGACAAAAAAGTATATAAATTGCAATAACCAAGAAAATTAAGTACTATTTCTTTGGAAGAAATTTCATTACATACAAAAACTACCAATTGTATAAATCCTGCTACAAACCCAGAGCTCACTGTCCCATCATCCATTCTCCTTCTTAGTCATTACTAATACTACACCGTCAAATAATGAAAGTTGTGCATAAATATTAGAAATACATACACACTTTTTCATAAATAGTAACCTTCTTAGCTACAAAATCTAAAGAAGTTAAATACCCTAGAACAAATAAAAATGTACTGAAAAGAAAAATCTCAAAATTAATGCAAAATGATTAAACTTACAATGAATTCCATTACAGTAACAACAAACAATTAAATTTAGGATATAGTCTATTTATGACAATGATTTCTGTAATACACAGAATGTAAAGGCAATAAAGCTGAATTTCAATAAAAACATAAAAAGACATACTAGCAACAGGAGCTCTAAATTTTTACCAAAAGACAAAAAAATTCAAAAAATGGAAAATATATACCAAAGTTTTAAAAGAAAAGGACACATCACTGTAGGTAGGACCCTCAATATCTCTAGAAGACCTGTACATCAAAGGCTAAGACCCTAATCTAGGGCATGATTTTGAAGCTGTCGAGCCTCTTAGAAATGAAGTGTAGTGGGGCCAGGGAGTCAGATCAGTGGTTCCAGCGCCTGTCTTGCAAGTGCAAGGACCTGGGTTTGATCCCCAGTAACCACATACAATACTGGGTGTGGAGACTCATGCCCAGCAGCAACCAGTACCACATACCAAGTGCCAGGCGTGGTGGCTCACACCTGTAATCCCAGCAGGAGGATTACTGTGATGTGAGTTTGAGGCTGAGCTCAGGGCCAGCCTGAACTACAAAGTGAGACCCTGTCTCAAAAAACCTTAAAAAAAATGAAATGTAGTGAAAGGAATTTAGATCATCGGGGTGTTACTCAAGGATTACCACATTTCTAAAACTGTTTCTTTCCGTTATGTTCCAGGTGTGAGACAAAGGATCACCCTCTGCCCTGGATTCTGCCATGGATTCATGCCTCTTCACAGGCCCAAAAGCATCCAGGTCAACCAACCATGGATGGAAACCTCCAAAACTGTTACACAAAAAATCTTTCCTCTATAATTCTCTTGAATATTTTGTCATAGTACTGGTACTGGAATGCTGATTAATACACTCACTATTATCAAGGACACTTTTGGAAAATTGAAAATTCAAAATAATGTCACTTCAAATGATAAGGTTAATATAAAAAATAAAAATCACAGTCATTTTCATTATATAATTGCCAAAGTAATTTTTGCATAGTTCACTCTTACTTAATTATCCCCAAAGCTTCAGAAGACGAGGAGCTAATGAGGATTCATACTCCCTACTGCAGACCTGGGCTGCAGATGCATGTTTTAACTGCTTCTGATATTTGTATGGCTGCTGCTGTACTGTACAGATTGTGGCTCTGTGACCCGATGAGGCTTTGGTGGGACACCTAGACAGGATTCACAGCAGAGCTGTTGGATCTGGAATTATGTATTTGTCACTACCTTGCTGGCATGTTAATTGCTGCTGTCACGCTAGAGCAGGGGTGGAAGCGCAGAGCTGTAACATGGAGTAGAGGCTGGGGGAAGATTTGGCCAAACTCATAAAGCAGGTGGAGGCTCTCCACTGCCACTGGCAAGTAACTGAGTTCTGTGAAGGTAGAATTGGAGCAGATTAGAACAGGAGAGTTGGGGGCTTGTGTTAGTTACTTTTCTCTCAGTGCTGAGATGAAATACTCAATATCCAAAGTTAAGAGGGAAAAGAGTTTGTTTGGCTTACAGTTCATAGAGGTTCAGTCCACAACATGAATGTCAAACAGACATTGTGGACAAGAAATAACAGAGCACATACAAGGCAAAAAGAGTAACAAGAGAGAGATAACAGCATCTCTTCCCCTTTGATCATATTCAGGCCACCTAGAGTGGGCAGCACTTACACACTTAATCCTAGTACCATTGAGCCTAGTATGTCACTGTGAATCAATTTCAGTTTCACACACTCTGGATCAAGCCTGTGACCAATGAGGCTTTGATGGGACACCTAGACAGGATCCACGGCAGAGCTGTTGGAACTGGAATTATGTATTTGTCACTACCTTGCTGGCATGTTAATTGCTGCTGGCAGGCTCAAGCTGTAGGATCCATTTCCAGTCTCAAAGGAGAAACAAATACGTCTTTTTAGAGAAGGTGATAAACAGAGGGAGAGATAAAGAAGAAGAAGGAGGAATACCAAGGAAAAGAAAGAAAAGAAGAAATGAAGGAAAGATGGAGGAATGAAGAGAAGAAGGATAGAGGAGGAGGGAAATGGAGAAGAAAAGGCTAGGGAAGAAACTGGATGCCTAGTACAAAGTGCTCTTTCTTCTCTTGAAGTTTGACTATAACAGTGATTTGTATGCTGGTAATTTGATGAGATTAGAAAAAATGACACGTGTTGAAATTTCATATAACTTCATCACTGGTACTGAGGTTGCAGTTTCAACTGAAACAGAATCTCTTCAAAAGTCCAGGAGACAAATGAACACAAAAATAAAAGAAATCTTTCCCTTGTTTCTGTGTCTGAGAGGTAGAGGATGATGATGTGTAGTGTGAAAATTATAACATTTAAGAAACAGATTCTGTTGTCTCTATGCTATGGTGATAAATTGAGGGAAGTCAGTATGATTGATGATATCAAAGAAGTGATTCATTAACCTGAGGGTCATTGTCATGTTTGGTTTTTGTTGCTATACCAGTATACTCAAGGCTAAATACTTTGTAGAGATAAGATGTTTTAGAGGTGAGAGGCCTTTGTAGCTCATGTTTCTGTTTCTGAAGTGTAGTGCAGGTCCTTGATCAGCTCTGTGGAGGGCTTCACCTTGGCTGACATCACAGAGTGGGAGTGTATGTGAAAGTACAACATGTGTGGTATGAGGATTTAGAGATGGAGAGTAGGTATCAGCTTCCCTTATAACAACTTATTCTCCTGCAAACTAATCCAACATTGTGAAATATTTATTGATCTCATTTTAGGAGCGTGACCCATAACTCAGTTATTTTCCATGAGGTCCCACCATTTAGGAGTTCTATACCACTGTGTGGACCAAGTTTCTAGTACATGGATATTTGCTGATTTACTCAAACAATATCCAAACTACGGCAATCATAATCTCTGTCTCCAAGGCCCAGGGTCAGTATACCTTTGACTATGAAAGTTAATAGAAAGGGAGACACAGGAGTGGACCAAGGAAAATCTGACATTTTCACAAAGAATTATATTCTAATAGGAAACATGTAAGAAAATATTCATAAACTTTCAACAAGATAAATATTCCACAAAAAAAAAAATTTAGAGATTAAAGTTTTAGAAGTATGTTGGCTTAGATAACAGAGCATAGAATTTAGGAAACTCCAATTGGCAGACTTTATGGGAGGATTTTTAAAGAGAAAAGTTACATGAAGAAATTCACCTTAAACATGAATATAATTCAATATTGATTGTCCAGGGACAAATCAGAGTTTTAAAAGTTATTCATAGCCTACTTATTATGTTTCTGTGTTGGATATTCTTGGAAAGGGTAAGTGGTTTTGAAGTTCTGGAACTTCTGAATTTTTTAGAAGCAAGTTAACTAATTAAAAGAGATGAAAAAATAATCATTGTACATTTGAACCACAGGAAATACTTGAGTTGGAACTGCAAGATACTAAAACATATTGCTTTAGTTTTTGCAGAATAATTCCTACTTGTCAAATATATTGATTGCTATTCCACATAATAATTAATTATTATAGTATTTTATTGGTTGATTTTAAATTATATTTGTTGCATTTTGTTTTCAGGTTGAATTTTTTTTAATTTTTTTATCTTTATTGGTACATTACATATACACATCATGATTGCACTCCATAATGGGGATTTGTACAAGTATAAGACACAACTTAATTCTCACTTTTTCCCATAGCCCTACCCACCCTACCGCCCCCCATATACATAAAATGTGTTTCCTTACTTTTTTGTTAAAATCTCCACATTTTCCCCCTTCTTCCTATTTTACATTGAGCATTTTCTATTTCACAATATATAACGTACAATTCTAGGACTCATTTACACCTTTATTTTCCTCATACCAGAGAAAGGATGCAATATGTACCTGTCTGTGCCCTATTTATTTCACATATGAGGATATCCTCAAGATATTTTTTAAGGAGCTGTGGCTAGAATTTGGCTGAGGCACATTTAAGGGAGTTATGCAAAATGGAAGCAATCCAAAAAGATATGAAAAGTTATTGTCCAAGTTTTAATATTTAAATTTAACCATTTAACTGTTGTGCCTCATTTCATTTAAGAACAATGACTTAACCTTGAGAAATGAAATAAAAGTTGAAATAACTCACACTGTATAGCAAAAGGTCAGTTTTTGCAGAACACTATAAGAACAAATGAAAATTTTCATTAGTGGAATAATTTATATTTGAATTCATAATTTTAAACCCAAATGCAAAAGGCAAGGCATATGAATGTGTAATAGAACAAAGAAGTTGATGTGTGTGCTTATGTATCTGTGTGTATAATTTATACATTTCTTGACATCAAAAAGTACAAAAATTCTTGTCAGAATAGCAGATTCCATATCTTATATTAGAAAAATATATTTATTCCTGAAATAATTGTATAACAAAGCCACCAATAACTGAGGCAAGAGAAACTAGTAAAGAAAGGCTACACTTTGTGCCAGTTGTGCCAACTATGAGCATTTGATGTTTGAAATAAGTAATAATTCTTACACCAAGAAAGGTCAGCATTAGAACCTACAAATATGCTTATGTTAAAAAACAGGAAACATGAATTATTTCATGGAGTATTTTAACGTACATGACTCTTTCCAGTTGTCAATGACAATTGCCTTATACTGTTCAAACAAAATGATATGACCTCATTTTCTTTTTAATACATATTTTAAATTTATCAATATACTATATGGTAGATTATACTCTAATGTGTATACATAGGAGTGTATAAATTGATCTACACGATGTTTTCTACAGATTAGAAAGAAAAAATTAAGACAATAGAGAGCTAAGATTTTTGTATTTTAAAGAAAACACATTTGGAAGGATACAAAATAAGAAAAAACTGGAATTTGCTGATTACATTATGGGAGACAAAGGAATGATTTTTATTATGATTCAAATTATATTTCTAAGTTCCTCAATAGTTTATCAAAATCAGCCATCATATTAAAAAGAAGACTGCAGAGTGAATTTTGCCAAAATTCAAACAGAATACGTGTGGTAAGATCAATATGTAATATTGGTATTTGCCCTGAATTTTAACATGAGAGAGAAATGGAATTGGATAGCTTTTCATAATCCTTAGCAATAATTGAGTAGTTTCTAAGTCTATTTTGTAAAATTTTGGAAATGACTTACAAAATGTCCCAATCCAGGGAAAAAGTGTCATGTCCTGGAACAGATTCTCAATGTTGATTATAATTATAATGAAATTCATTTTTCTGTTTTCAGCTGTGTTTAACAGTATTCAAATTGTTTTATATAAATCATATTTATTAATTAGTAGCATTTATCTGGTCCATGGAGATAAATACTCTAAAATGAGTCGATTAAAACCTATCTTTCCTTCATCCAGAAGTTCAGAGAAGGGGCAGAGGGCACATCGCTCACACTGTCCTGTTACTTTCTGGGGAAAGTACACCTCTGCCGTGGGATGCTCACCCTCCATTCTAAAGCACCGTTGCTAATCAAAATTGCCCGATTCTGCTCCTGGCATCACCTGTGCTCGGAGTCAGAGTTTAGGGAGAGGCAGTACAATTAGCTGCGGGAGGGCGCGCTAAAAATATCTTCTGTGTACCGCCACTGATTTCTAAATCATGGTTATTGTACAAAGGCTAAAGTGTACGAGAAAGAGCAGCAAGGGCCTTCTGCCAACGGCTGTGACTGTCAGAATAATCAGCCTGAATTGTAGTCCATGTCGGGACTATCTCTGTGTTTTCAGGGCCGTGCTGGTAAATAACTTCACAAATTAATTATGTAAATGCTAACATTTTACTTAGGGAAAAATTCAGTTAATGTTTAATAAGTAAGTGCTTAACAGATAGATGATTTTTTTTTTAGCAGCACTGTAGAGAGAAAAGTTCAAACTTAAACAATTAGAAAATGTAAGATTAAAACAATGATGTGTTTTTTATACTGTGCGTGTTTTAACAATCATAATTTAAAGTATGTTAAAATGAAATTAGGTATTTTTTTACTCAACACCATGCAAAACATTAAGAATGTTGTTGATTTGTATAGATATTTTCTAACTTAAATATTTCCACACAAAAATAAAAATAAGCAATATAAACATTCATAAAACAAATTATTTATTGTTAATAGTATAGAAATGGAACTAATGGTCTAAAATAAATTTATAAAATTTTAATGAAAATTATCAAAGTAACTCAAAATGATTAGGCTAGATTTTTTTTTTTTTTTTCATAATTCAGGCTGCCCTTGAATTCACTGTGTATCCCACCTGGCCTGGAATGTTCTGTGATCTTCCTGCCTCAGCCTTCTGAGTGCTTGCATTACAGGCATGAGCTATCACATCTAATTATTAAGCTGAGTATTATAGAAAAAGGTAAGCAGCATCTATGAAAATTGTATAAACATGGATATGATAAGGGAAATTCTAACTAAAGTACACTAAAAAATGTTTCTCACCTTATAGGCTGGCATAAAATCAAGTATGACAATATGCTTTATTGAATAAACACTATTATACATAGCTGAAGGTAACTTTAAACCCCACTTGGAAAGAGCTAGACATATGTTATGCTTTATGGATGCATTTACTTAACCATTGTAATCTCATTTCTGAGTCTCTACTAAAAATTTATATCCACAAGTATGACTAAGCAAAAATGCAAGCTAATTTATCCAGTTATTACATAATTATTTAAATGCAACAAATGTTCAGCAATAGGTCATTGTTTGGGTAAATTCTACACATATATACATCTTAAAGTGTCATCCATGGAAACTATAAGGAAGACTCTCATGTAGCAAATGCATTCATCTTCTGGATGTATTATTAAATATAGTAAATTTAAAAATATATTATTGCTCAGAAAGTGGAGGAATTATGAATAGAAAAAAAGTATTTCCTGACCATAACTTATTGTGCTTGTGACTTTGAATTATGTGTACATGTTAAATATTTTAAAGTCAATCAAATTTTAAAAATAAACCACAAACAGTGAAAAACAGGAAAATTAATATAACAATGATAAAATCATTGTAATTTTGAAATAAAATTTCCTGTTTGTGTTTTTTTAAATTTAATTTTTCATGGCAAAATCATATCACAGTTATCTTTAATTTTACCCACAGAATTTATATGTGCAGCTATTGTTTTAAAATTACCTATTAAAATATAAGTAAGAAGTATATTATTTTTAAAAAACCATTTTAATACCAGGATATTAGAGTGAGAAAGTGAGAAATATTTTAATAGAGATAATGAATAAATGAAATGATAATGAATAAAAACTCTAAAATATTAAATTTCAACTTAACATTTTAATATAAAGTAGATCTGATTTGTACATCTCATGAAAGTTAAAAAGAACTATTTTCAGTACCCGTGCTGCCAAAAAAAAAAGGAATAGCTGTTCTTGGAAATCCCAGTATTGGATCCACAAGTGTAGAAAGTGGGCTTATTAGGTCATTGGTTATAAGGGAAGTGAAAAACCCTTCACAAGACAAGTGCTATTTGTATATCCCCCCACCCCGTCCCCAGAAAGAGTATCAGAGGGGTAGCTGTTTGAAGGAGTCTACATTGACTCTTTGCAGAATAAAATGGTAATTTTAGACAAATGCAAATATAAAAGACAGATAGGGAAGCCTATGTCAAATCTCTGAAGCTAAACAAGAAAAGGCATATTCCATACAGGACTGACTGTGAGGAAAAGAGTTGGATCGAATCCCTGCATTCCTCTCCCTTGGCATTTATGTTCTCTTTTCAGTCACCTTCTCTTCAGTACTATTGAGACTTGTGAATACAATAGAAGGATAGAAAGTGACTCCTGTGATTAGATATGACAAAAGTAGGAATTCTGCTACTGTTAATAAATTTCCCAATCAGCTGATTTTGAGTTACTGTGCAGTCTGAGAGGTCTTAGCTTCATATTTCTATGTGGGGTGGGGAGAGAGAGAAGGAAGTGGGAGACAAGAATGAAGAGGAGGAACAGAAAAAAAGAAGCAGGAGAAGAAGAGCAGGAGGAAGAGGAGGAAGAAGAAGAGAAGAGGGAAGAATAAAAAGGGACAGAAGACAAGGGAGAAGGATAGGGGCACGAGGAGGGAGGGAAGAGAGGTGGGAAAAGAAAAGAAAGAAAAGCAGAATAAGAGAGGAAGAAACTCTAGTTCTTTCCTAGTTCTTTGTCTTCTTCTGGGCCTGACGAAGTAAACAGCCATGGTGTTAAGAGGTGGGGTGAGGGAAAACTTTAACACCTCACCGGTCAACGTGAAAACTACTCTGCAAGGAAATGAGTTTGACAGTTATCCCAAGGGAGGTTAGAAATGGACCCCTGCACTCTAGAAGAAAATACTTCTTCACTGACCATTTGTAAGATTTTTATCAGACCCTGATAGAAAACCTCCACTAAGCGGTCTCTGAACCTATGACCCATCTGTGAACTAATAAATGCCTCTTGCTTAAACTGCCAAATTCATGAGGAAAAGATAGGCAGGAATAGAAAACAATGCAAAACAGCTGGAGTGAGGTGCCTTTCTCATTTACATAACTTTGGTTTGAGGGCACTTTGCAAGTTGATTCTATATGTAATTCCTGGAGTTCATAGAGGTCTCTGTATTTCCAGACTGAAATTGGAGCATAGGTTTTGAAAGAAAGAGCTGTTAAAATGGAAATTTCTATACATAAAACCTATTTTTTTTTTTTTTACTAACTCTTGAAACACACTCAGGCCCAACACCTAGCAACTCACATACATGTAATGTTTTATTTGTTGTCCAGCAGACAGTAACTGCTATTCAGTCCAGACAGATGAGTAATAAAATAAAATATTAACACCCTGACACAATGGTGTCAGAATCTGACTTTGTGATCTGAAGTATTCAAGACAACCAGGACACAATCTTAAATCAGAAAGCTTTGTGAAAAACCAGGAAAGTATGTTAAATTTGGAGGAGAAAAGGTAAAGTAAAGTGTGTGAAGACCCAGTTCTTGGAATTGTCAGATAGGGACTTTCAGTGGTTGGTATTTCCTGGTATGGATAGTAACATATTAGACTACTCCTAGATAACAAATACGCTTAGAAAATGCATAAGAAATAACCAGAAATATAAAATTGTATTTTGAATACAAGTGGAAACATTTACACTAATTTATATAATAATTTGTAAAATTGTTATAGGACAAACTTAAAAAAGAAAATGAAGGTAATAGAAAATCTAGTGAACTTGAAAATAGATTGGTGGAGATTAATAAAAATTATATAATATGAAGTAAAAGGAAAGATTTTTACATAATGAAGAAATATGATGCACCGTGAAGGACAGTAGTAAATTTCTGAGTTTCTATAGTTTTGTGAAGTAATGAGAGACAGAATTGTAATAAGATAATATTTGAAAAAATAATGAAGACTAGTGCTGGAGATTTAGCTTAAATGATACCATGCCTACCTTGAAAGAACAAGGGCCTGAGTTCGATCCCCAGTACTGCAAAAAACAAACAAACAAATGAAGACTAGATTTCCAAACCTTGTGAATAGTTTTATTTACTGATTCAAACCTCCATGAATTCCAAAACAAATATAATTAAACAAAGCTTAACTGTTAACACTGGAATTTTAACTGCAAGGAAATCAAGTGAAGGTGAAAATCTTAACAGCAGATAGAAATGACACACTAAAGAGTAGCGAAACAAACGCTGACTCTTACATTACTTGGGGCAACGAATTAGAGAAGACAATGCAACTATACCCTAAAAGAACTCTAAGAAAGAACTTGGTCTCAGAATTCACACTCTGAAAGTATCCTTCAGTATAAAGATAAAAACCTTTTCATACATAATGGAAGAGAATTCATGAGCAGAGAAAATGGTAAAAGGGTACAGCTTGAATGAAAAAAGCACTATAAATCTAAAGACATTCTCTTAATTTCTTTAAGAGAAAAAATATTTTTCACTTTTAATTTTATTATTGTAATTTAGAGATGTGTAATAATCACATTCATCAAAAGGAATTAATACCTGGGGCAGGGGATTTAGCTCAGTGGTTCCGGAGCCTGTCTTGCAAGCGCAAGAATCCGGGTTCGATCCCCTGTTAACCACATACGATACTGGGCTTGGAGACTCACGCCAAGCAGCAATCAGCACCACATACCACAGTGC
>PVIR01018603.1:0-12700 GCA_004026965.1 Petromus typicus | reverse complement strand
GTTAATCCCCTTATCTGGCTGAATAATCTTCCACTGTGTAGAAAAACCTCATATTCTTGTATTCCTGCATCAGTTGATGGACCTTTGGAATGTTTCCAAGATTTAGGTATTTTGCAGTATTGCTATAAACATGGGTGCACATATGGTGTATGGTTTGATGTTTTTAATTCTTGCATGAATATACCCAGCAGGGAAGTACCAGGGTTTTTAAAACTTGAAAACTCTAATTCTAGTTTTTTGAGAAATCTCTATACTGATTTCCACAGTGGTTGCACCAGTTTGCCCTCCTGCCAACAGTGGAATAGCATTCTTTTTCCTCTACATTCCTGCAGAAGAACAATTCTGTAAAAGAAATGTAATCACTATATAAAGAAAATTAAATCAGTAAAGTGTACAAATCAGAAATGAGTGAGGCATTAATTCAAACAAAGCCTATAAATGTTTATTAAAATAGTAAAAAATATGGAAGAATAGCAATTTGTCATATGATGCCAAAGTTCCTCCTCAGAAGTTTCTTAAAAATGGCAAGTCCAAATGGTTTTATTAAAATACAGAAATATATGCCTCCAATTAAACCCACTGATCAAATTCTGGTCATGAAAATGGACATTTATAAACTTTGTACTTTATAATTTAATGCACCGTGAATGATTTAATATACTATGAGACTTTTGCTTATTTTTCAAAGACTTTCATGTAGAGTTTAATTATCTCTTTTCCATTTATAGGAAACAAGGAAAATTGAGATGAAATAGTAGCAGAACACAAACAGATAACTCCTCAATGTAATCTCTCTGCAAGACAACCAACTGTAAGTATCAATGTCACATGCAAGCAACCATGCAGCCAACAACATAAGTCACTGTGGTAGTTTATCATTTGTTTTTTATTTTGTTATTTTTCACTAGTTTGGGTCTAGAAATTAGAGACTTATTAATATGACTATGTGATCTTTAATTGGATTGTGAATCATAAAAACTTGTAAAAATTATATTTATAAGATTTAGGGGGAATTTTTTTAGGGAATTATTAAAGTATATCTTGGAATTATTAATTTTATTCAGTGTGATGAATGTATTTTAGTTATATAAAATGGCATTCATATTCTTTAAAGTTTATAGGTGAGGGGTAATGTGTTATAAAACAAACTCCACAGTGTTAGAAAAGATGTTAATGTAGTGAAATATATTTTAAATGTTATAAAATTTATCTGAAGGAATTTGTTTCATTGGAAATCCCTAGATCTTTTAAAATTGTGATACTAATATGAATATTCTGAACAAATAAAGTAGAAATTGAATTTATTTTTAAAACTCTCCACAACTATAACCTAAAAGTCCATTTCTTGGCACAATAAATCCTTGATTTATGACCATGTTCTCTTCTGGGAAAGTGTTTTTCAGTCAGTTTCATTCATAAATCTGACATAGTGAGTCTTGCACACCTTTGACGCAAATATACAATGTAAGCATAAAAAACACACAGAGAACTATGGTAAATAAATGATGTTTATTTGTACAGTTACCATGATAGTACAGTACAGTATAACTAGCATTTAAGGGGACTGGAAGCAGGGAACTAACTGGAAGAGGCCAACTAACTAGAGGAGGGAGGTCAGTGGGAGAAGGTAAAGTGACCTACACCATATTTTCACCTCTTTCCAAACTTTCAGTTACACTATTTCCACATTTACTTCAATGTCATTGCTTTGCACTTCCTAGCAGTCCTTCCACATCCCCACTGCTCTTCCTCTTGCTTCCACACCTCCTGACTGGGCACTGTGCGACTGTCCACTGTCGCCCTGTGCAGTGAGCCGTAGCAGCACGGCTGTGATGGTGCCTGGCAGACACGTGAGCTGCTTCCTAGATGTGTTCACATCTGCGAATGTTCATAATGAGAGGTCCATTCATATCTGTAAAAGCTCACAGTTCAGATATTTGTAAATTAGAGATTTACTGTGTATCCTTGACAGATATGTCAGTATATCTCTAAGAAAAATGTTAAATTAGTATTAGCCATCATGTGCTATGGTTTGAATATTCATCATTTCCAAAATTCATTTTAGAAGTAAGAAATTTAAGAGGTGATTATTACACAAAACATGGACATCCTCATGTATGGATCACACTATTACTTTTCTAGCAAATTCTTTATAATGGGCTAAATTCAACTCCTTTTTCTGTTTTTCTCTCATATTCCACTGTGTGATGAAATACCAAGATTCTCACAGTTGCCAGTCACTTGGTCTTGAACTCTCCAGACTCCAGAACCATCAGTAAATAAATATCTGTTCACTACCAATTATCTTGTCTCAGTACTTCGGTTGCAAAAGCAAAAGAAACATTGTACTAAAACACAGACTATAGTGGAAATTCATTCAGTGGAATATTATATAACATTTTTCAAAATTATTGAAATGGAACAACAGACATCTATAAATAAAATTAAGCTAGAATATCCAGAAATAAAATAATACAGTACGTGATTTTATTTGGGTATAAATTTGACAGATTAATTGTTATGTTAGTCGTCAAACCTAGGGCTTCACACATGCTAGTGCTACCCTTGAGTTACATCCATCAAATCCCATAGACTGGGACTTCAAGATATATTTAACTCAGCAGTTTTTTGAAATGAGAGAATAGTCACTTCCTTTGAGGAGGAGACAAAAATACCAAGGTTCCAGCAACATTATATTTCTTGACCTGTTAGTGTTTACTTTGATAACTCGTGAGTATTATATTTCTCATAAAGCTCCTTTTATCCCACAACATCTTTTTCTTTGTAGTAATTAAAAATTCTGTTTTCTTTCTTATTTTTCTCCCAAATATTTTTCCTTCACCAGTTCTACTTCAGGATCAGTCAGAACACTTATTTCTCAAACTTATCCATGGATGCAACAACAAGACTTTGTGGAATCCCTCACTTTTATTATAAATAATCTGCTTTTTCTTATGTACATCAAATATTTTATCATGTACTCTACTTCAGGACCTGATACTCCACAATTAGTTTTCTTGCTTGTTATTCCCTCATGAGTGTTCAGGTTCTAAAAATCTTTCCACTAACTAAATGAGCAAGATAATCTGTATCTCAGTCTAATGTAAATTCAGATCTAGGTGTTGCAGACAAATTATGAAATTTCATCATCTGGGAAATTAAGGACTTCATACCTTTCTTGGCTTGCTTACCTGTCTTCTGTTTGGTCAGCTACTTTTGAGAAGTTTATGAGCATTCTAGTCATGAAATGAGAAATGGTATTGACATCAGAGAAGGGCACCAGGTAATTGGTGGTCGCTGAGATATTTAAACAGCACTGTGGAGAGCAACTGGAATGAAAATTGTGAACAATATTGTGGGAGTTTGGAAGTACTCAATAAATAATAATTATCTTCTGTGAGTCAGTTAATGTCAACTGAACAGAAACACAAGTCAGACTTTTAAAACTTAATTTTATCCCTCAGATAGAGGATTCCTTGCTGTTTCTTGCCTGCTTTGTCGTGCAGAGTTGCTCCTTTTCATAATGTTCTGCTGCCCTGTTTCTCCCTTGAAGGGGGACAACCATTTACTGAACCCATAAACCGTGAGCCTAACTAAACCTTCCCTCCTTTAAATTGTGGATATTTTCTCCCAGTGACAGTAGATGAGAAAGTGAACTAATACTGAACTAATCCTTAATGACTAACTCAATGCACTGTATAATGTCTTCTTTTCTCTTGGTATATAAATGAGTCTTATTTAAACATCTGTCTTCTTGTCGCTATCTATCTGGGTCAATCATCCTTTGAGTTCTTCTAAATGTCTCTTGTATAAGATAAAATCTTTCCTAATCTCTTTTAACCAGAATAACTAGTCCTTTGTCATTACATTTATAGCATAAATGAATTTCTAAGTAGTATCTGATCTATTTTTTGTTTACTTATCTCCATAAGTAAGCATATATTTATATCTAAATGTCTTTGTACACTTTAGGTATCAATAAAGCAGTCAAGCACAGAAACCCACCAATTGTTTTTTACATTAAAGTAGATATTACAGCTCACAAGGCCTACACAAAATCAAATATATACACTTAATGCCTGGAAAAAGAGCCACAAAATTAGACTAGTGGATTACATTAAGAAATAAATTTTAACTTCACTGAAAGAAAAAAATATTCTATATATCTTAGAAAACTGAATTGAAAGTGGTCAGCAGCTGAAATGTTTCTAATAGCACTTTGAAGTTCTGTAGTTTGCTGTGTTTTGTTGAAAATCAGTTATTGGCTTTTTTGAAAAGTGAACTTTCACAGATAATTTTCTTTGTTAGAGGCCCTGAATGGTTTATGTAAGAAAAAGTAATCTGTAAAACAGTTTTGCAAATGTAATCATAATGGCTTTGAAATGAAGAATTAAGTAGTTTAGAATAAGTCTCTTAAATATTGAATATAAACCATTTATTCTTGCTACCACTTAAAAATTTAATAATAAGTATAGTTTACCCAAGAGAACATAGGCAATTATTTATGTGCTGAAAACTCTAACTCTGCTCATTATAGCTGTAAGACATATACAAACTTAGAGAAAAATTTTATCTATAATCTAATTTTAGACATAGTGGATGTTAATTTGCCATTCATAAGAATAACAATATATCAATTATTATACATTTCAATAAGCTTTCTCTAAACATAAATATATGCATACTGAACTGAGAGAATATAGGAGATTATTGATAATGATATTTGAAAATATGTAATATAAATGAGAAAGAAATCCTAACTGTTAATTTGGCCAAACAAGTAAATCAAGTTTAATTCTTATGATCAAAATACTTAATTAGCACAATTTCATTTAAGATATTTTAGTAATAGTTATAAAAACTATGTTATATTGCTATATAACTATATAAACTACTATATATTAATATAGCTATAATTATTTTAAGTTATTCAGCAGTAGTTTATTGATGTTGCCTCTGAGATTATCTCAATGATTTGCTTATTAAATAGTATTATTCATTACTAAATTTATATATATATTCCAGTGACACATTTTAACGTGCTATAAAGTTGAATAAAAAAATAGTAGGAGTGTTTGAGATTTCAAGTCAGCAGGCCAGTTGTTATCATAACATACACTTTATAAATTTCAAACTAATCAAAATGTCAAGACTATAAAATAAGTTCTTCAGTGCCTCTCACAGTGAATATTACATTTCACTAAAAAACCAAACCAAAATGAAAACTCAAACAAAATAAACCTTTTGTTTTTAAGTGAATAATTTCTATATAGCACTTAATATGGCAGATCATTTTTAAAAGCGTTATGTCAATGCATGTAGTCAGGCTTTGAAGACAAAAATATTATTAGATGAAATACAAATGTATCTTACAGAGTTTGAGATACTCAAGGTTAGTGATGAGGAAAGCTTAGCCACAAGCAGGTGCTCTGTAGAACCTGTTTTCCTAAAGAGCCTTCCGTCATATCTCTCAGCTAAGGCATACATAACAGTTTTAATTAGAGATTTTTAAAGTTATTCTTTATTGGTACATTATGAATACACATCATCATCGCACTCAACATTGAGGGTTTGTACCAGAATACGACACGACTTGATTCTCATTTTTCCCTTCCCCCCAACTCTGCAACCTCTACCCCCTAAATACATAATCTTTGTTTCCTTTTTTCTTCACTATTACCACATTTATTTGTCCCTCTTCATTTACCCTACACCTTCTTCCCTTTTAAATATTTTCTATTTCCCAATATCAACTATACATACTACAACTTATTTAAACTTCATTTTCTCATACCAGAGAAAAGATATTATATTTACACATCTGTGACCTATTTATTTCACTTATGAGGACATAGAGATTTCTTACAGAAGATGATTTCTAACCCTACAACACATTCTAATAGGACAAAACCTATTTAAATATTAACAGTTAAATTATCCTTCCTATAATAGTTGAATATCCTCATAAGAAGTATAAATTAAGATTTAACTCATTGATATGCACAGCTTTAATACTACCTCTTTTAGTTCCAGAGACATATATGTGCACATCATAACATTTCTATATTGTTCATCAATTGTAATTATATAGTTTAAAATACTTAAGTATTATTAATCATAGTAGTAATATACCTTTGAAAATATAAATCATGGTTTCTGATATATTCATTATTTTCTTGTATTGATGATAAGTATACAAACTTGAAGAAAGAAAATTCATTTATTGAGACTTAACAATTTCTTAGAATTTTCTTCTCTCAATTTTTTTTCCTTCTTGGATCTTTCCTGAAGCTTCCAATAATGTTTTTGTCTTTGTTATTTTTTTTTAGCAGCCTATTTTTTATTATTAAACAAGTTTTGTTATTCAGTTGTATTAGTCAAAATCTATAACATTTTTGTTAGCCATAAGTGTTTTAATAGTTTTAAGAAATATAATCACTTAATATCAAGCTAGTGAAATCCAGTTGGGTAGTCACGTAGTGCAGGTGTTGTGTGAATACACTGCCTAGAGAAAGCAAAGGCTCAAAGAAGGCAGCCACACACCAAGCACTTCCTGGCCGCCATCCCTCTGCCTGGCCCTTCTCCATGGAGTTGAGCAACTTCAGGACTGAAATTTAGGCCAAAATGAATCTCTTCCTGAAAGGTGGGTATCAGAAAGTGTATACCAGTAAGGAAGGCATAACTGTGACCGCGGAGTGGCTGAAAAAGGACAAAAGTGTGAAAATGACACAGGGAAGGCCACATCGTGAGATAAATTCCCCAAAATGACTGGAGTTTGGAAGCATATTGGATTGTTTGTCATACTGCTAATTTTCTTTTACAAAAAAAAAAAAAAAATCTTAGCCTATAGAGTAATATAGGCGCTGCTCACAACCAAAAGAATTGATGTGGAGAAAAAGAGTGAGCAGGTGTCACCGAATATGGAAAATAATGAAGTTTTGGCCCATGGGGGATGGCAATGGAGAAGAAAAATGAATTTCTGTTCTTCTTTCAATAAGGAAATAAAAGAAAAAGTTTTGAAAAAATTAACTCGCTAATTATGTAGAAGTATACTTGTCTATGCCCACCTCCATCAACGAAACCAAGAAAATGATTTGGGTAAACAGTAGAAATTTAAGAAATGTCTCATAAAGGTTAAAGTTGAAGCCATAGGATTAAGAAGGGCTGAAAAATGACACAGAGGACATGAGAAAAGGGGAGAATTTTGGTACAATTAACTAAATCAGTTCTAATGCAATTATACAGTATATGTAACTAAGAAGAATTAGAAGAAAACACTGTTATGCATTTTATTTATCCATTCATTTGCTGCTAGACATACAGATGGGTTCCAAGATTTAGCCATTATAAAAATTTTGTTAATATAACCATTGCTATATGAGTATCACTGTAATATCATGTCTTTACTCTTTTGGAAGATACCTATAAAATAATAGCTGTGTCAAACAGAATTGCTAATTTCACTTATTTGGTAAACCCCACACTGATTTCCACAGTGATTATACTAATTCAGATTTCTGTCTACTCTGTAGTAAGGTTCCTTATTCCCACAGAGCCCCTAAATTTGATTTTTTTAATGATGGTAATTGTTACTGGGTAAGGTGAAATCTCAATATTATCATAATGTGGAATTTTTAATGGTCAGAAATATTGAACATGTCTGTGTGCACTTTTGTGACATGTGTATTCATTCATTTGTCCATTTTTATAATTGAGATATTTTTGGTTGGGTTTTCTTGTGGAATTCTTTGCATAGTTTATAAATTAATCTCTGTTTCAGGGTTAGCTGGTGAAAATTTTTCCCATTGTGTAGGTTGTCTTTTCACTGTTATTTCTTTTTCCGGATAGAAGCTTTTAATTAGATACAATCCTATTTGTTGATTCATAGAACTGTCTACTGTGCAGGAAAGGATTATGTTAGAAAGTTTTTGACTGCATTTGACTTTAAGAGTTTTACCTGTTTTTGTTCCAGCAGGTTAAGTGTTTCTATGAAAGTGGGTCAGGGGTTTAGCTCAGTGGGACCGTGCCTGCCTTGCAAGAACAACGTTATGAGTTCAATTCCTGGAACTTCAAAAAAAAAAAAAAAAAGTTTCTGCAAAACATTCTTAGTCTTAAAACTAGCACTTTTAACTCCTCTCACAATAAGTACTTTTTATCTTGCTAAAATTTATAGATAAGAAAGCTTTGAGTACATAGAACAGTGTCATTTCTCTTGAAATGCTCACCATCATAGACATAAGAAAGAAAGAACTGGGGTTTGTAGAGCATATTCGTGGAAGCAGGAAGACATGTACATTACAATAAAGTACAAAAGGTCCAAATAAATGACACCTGCTTTTGTAACAGGGGGACACTGTGAAAGAAAGATAAAAACTGTTCAAACAGAAATCTCCCCTTCAGAATTATTAAAGATGACTGTAGAATGTGGCTTTTCTTATGCAATACCAGTAACACTTCTGACTTCTAAACTAGTTTTATTTATCTGTCACTGGTAGAGCTGATTAGCTAAGCAGTTTCTGGAAGCCCCAAGGTAGCTTCTTTCTACATAAGACAACACAGATAATCATAGAGATCTATATAAGCTGCTCCAGAAAAGAAGAAAGCCAAGGTGACTGTTCCCAGTTCCTTCTTTTAAGCAGTAAGATGACTCACTGCCCCTTTCCTTTTGCATTATTTTATTTATTTATTTATTTATTTATTTATTTATTTATTTTTGTTCCAGGAATTGCCTCAGGAATTCCCATCCTGGGCAAGTGCTCTAACACATGACATCTCCCTGCTCAACCTAAGGATGTGTGAGTTGAGAATGCTTGTATGAAAGCAGTTGTCTTTCTTATCCCTATTTTTTAAGAAATAATTTGAACCTCTTTAAAAGAGTTAAAGTAGTTTAGCTATTGAAGTAAGAAATGAGTTCATGTGAGGGAACATGGATTAAGAGAAAATGGTGAAATTGAGGAACTGGACATTTAAAAAAAAAACAGAAATGTGGTTAAAAATGGAAGGGAGGAAGCAGCGAGTGAAAGAAGTGTGGAAAAGTGAAACCGTTTTTGAATTGAGAATGAGGGGATGTCCAGAAAGTGTCCTCTTAAGAACTAACCCCACTGGGGGCCTCAGGGACACTTTGGAAGAAAAAAGGGATCATGATTGAATATGAGTAGTACAAATATGTCATGATGAATGTATGTACTCTGTATCACAAACACAGGCTAATAATTTTCTGTAAAATGTGATAAACCTAGCTGCTCCACTGACTATTTAAAGTATTTGCTTGAGATAACTGGAAAGGAAAAAACTGGCCCAAACGTGCTCAACATTCCTGAGTCAAGTGTACAATTTTCAAAATATTTACTACTTCTTGCTGCTGTCGGGTGCTTATTGGAGTATAAATTTTACTTTGTTAATGGGATTTGGTTTATTCAACAAATCTGTACACCCTGAGTGTCCCTGTGTGCATCCCCACTCTCCGTGAGACAAACGATGCAGAAGGGAGTAGCATCCTCGGCAAGCTTCTTACAGTAAAGGACAGAAATTGGAGAAGCAGTTGTACCAGAATAGATCTCTATGTCTGCTTCCCAAGAACCTGTTACTTTGACCTCTTTGTTAGTTCTGTCACTTCAGTATTCTTAGACCAAGAGGATGATTAAGTGCCTTTCCCCGAGTTAGAGGAGCTTGGGTGTAGTTATTTTCTTCACAGAGAGAAAGAGAATGCAGTTAACTGAGTGCAACTCATGTCTTGCTTCTGGGGATGTAACACTAATGGATACAACTAAGGATCAAAACTTTAATTCCACAGTGACCATCAGGAGTCTAATTCTAGTCACATATATATAATGAACCAATAAAGGTTCAAATTTAAATAAAAACTCAACAACAATCAGTAAAGCAATTTGATAATTCATCAAGGCTTTTATTCTGGAGAATGTAATGAATTATCCTCACACTTAGAGTGCAGATAATTTGGTTTACTGTAGTAGTGTTTCATTATTTCTCTCTCTCTCTCTCTCTCTCTCTCTCTCTCTCTCTCTCTCTCTCTCTGCAGTGTCAGGGATTGAACTCAAGACATTGTGGTTGCAAGGCAAGTGTGGTGTCACTGAGCTAAATTCCTGATAACTAGTTCTGTAGTATTTCCTAGAGCACAACAAAAATGAACTTTTCATAAAACGTGATCAAGTAAATTACTAAATATCTTTCTGTACCTACACCAAGTACATAGTTTAGTTTAGAAATATTCATTGTCAAAACAAAACAAAAAGAAGAAAGAAAGAAAAAAGGAAAAAGAAATGAAAAGAAAAGAAAAAAAATCTTGGCTTTCATGGGTAGAATATTCTCAAAGTTCATCATAGTCTCTCAGCTGACCACAATTCGAGATCTCTGCTGCCTCTGAAACTTACTGTTCTTTACAAGTGTATAAAATGGAGGATACAGAAAGAAGTAATTAGAGAAATAAAATTTGGAATAATCAGGTTGTAACAACTGAGTTATTGAAAGATTTTCACCACACAATGCCTCTGTGGAGGGTGTATGGAAATAATGCATCAATTATATTTTCAGTTTTTTTCTGCCCTTCTTCCTAATTTTTAAATTGTGCAAAAATCCTAGTCCATACACAGTAGCCAACTGTTCTGCAAAAAGAAGGGGTTTTCCATAGGTAAAATTGTTTTATAAAGCAGCAGTTCACATTTAGTGATTTTTGTGCTGTTTATGGTTGTTTATGGAATTTGACAATTAGGGCTCTTACACAAGATGAGATATTTCATAATATGTTGCACATTTTGGTCTGACCATAGGACATGGCTCATGGTAGGCATTTATTAAATATTTCTGGTAATGTTTTATTATTTATAAGCTTCTCTGAAAACCTTAGTTTAAAAGATTTATTTGTGAATTTGTTTATATTTTGTTTTCATTTTGACAATTTGGATGGATTTAAGGTCAAAAATAAGTTATTAGAGTTGAAGCTCCATTTCAACTTTTCAATATTTTGACAAAGTGACATTTCTACAAAGTACTTTTCTCTTTATTAATTTATTTGATTAATTTGCCACATATATCCTAATTTTCAATTCAATATTTCATAAATACATTTTAAGTTTTGAAAAATTAATAGCATTTTGTTTAAAAATTTGTGTACTTATTTATTGAGGAGATTAGAATCATCCTTTGCTTTTACAATCAAGTAATCTTGCTTGGGAAGAAATGAAACTTGCCTGGAGATTTCCACATCTTCACAGTACTAATACATGCACACATCTATCAAATCTAAAAGAGATGTTCACAATAAGAAAATGAAATATTTAAGTATAACCATCTTTCAGCAGGCAAGATAACAGGAATATCATGTGCTTATGACACACACACACACACACACAAAAACAAAACAAAACAAAACAAAAAAAACAATTACATAAAAAGTTTGAAAAAGTTATTGAAAAAATTATTTTTCAAGTACAGATAAATACAAAAGGATGACTTCTGACAGTGTAAAGGTCAAGATAAACAGCTTTGATAATAGGGTAAATTTTATGTAGGGTAAATTTTAAAGAATTTTAATAATATACTTGGTAATAAATTTCTTAAACACAGAGGTGAAAGCTAAGAATGGATAAATAATTTTGAAATGACCATGGAAGCTGATGTAATAACAGGATATTTAATATGGCTTTTAAACGGAATTGGTGGTTTTAGAAATCAGAGAAAACTGCCTTTGGCCAAAATTTGAGAGATATACAAAGTGAGGAATCCCTTCTCAGATGTAAGAGTCTCTTAAAACACTGATCTTATCAAGGGAGTAACATGGGCAACTAAAATTTTATCTTAAAAGAGTTAGCAAGCGGCACACATAGAGTGAAAGACACTCAGGCTGTATTTGTATCAATGTACAAGTATGTATACACCTAAATATGCATTTATGTTGATATATACCTGCTCAAGTACAGATGGTTATATATACATGGGACATATATATGTAAATATTATTTATATTTGCATGAATAAGTAAATTAGTTTTATGCATGTATATAGGAACTTTATGAGAAAAAGAAAATATGGGTCACATGAGAGTCTTGCTTTTTGATCCTCTTTTCCAATTTTAAAAGTTCTTCTACGGAAGAACAATTTTAAGTTGTTTTCAAATAAATTAGTACTTTATGCAAAACAAGAACAGTAAGCTTCCCCTACATTGACAAATTCCAAAGTGCCAGCAAAATGTCAGAATTAATTTCAATGCAGATCTAAAACACTGTGAATTCACTTCAGCTCATCTTCACAGTAGTATATCCCAATAATTTTTATTGTAGCAACAGTTTGCTAAAAACTAAATAAAAAGATGGAATTTTAATGCTATATTTAAAAATATATGATTAAATATTTAAAATGGCTATTGAACATTACTGCACTGCAATGTTGAAAACTTTCATGTTAGAGTCCAATATTCTTTTAGAATACTTACTTCAGTTTTTTTTTAATCTTTATTGGTACATTAAATATACACATCATGATTGTACTCCATAATGGGGATTTGTACCAGCATAAGACACAACTTAATTCTCATTTTTTCCCATAGCCCTACCCACCCTACCACCCCCCCATATACATAAAATTTGTTTCCTTACTTTTTTGTTACAATCTCAACATTGTCCCCTTTCACCTTATTTTACATTGAGCATTTTCTATTTCACAATATATAACATACAATGCTAGG
>PVIR01018602.1:0-33153 GCA_004026965.1 Petromus typicus | reverse complement strand
CATATTCTTCTACTAATTTTTAATGAATTGATTTGAAATGTAAATTAGTTTAATAATGCATATTCAAGTAAAATTTTCATGATGTAGTAGATGAATAGTGACAGCTTCATATCTTGATTTTAAATAAGATATACATATGGCTAGGATTATTGTCAGGATTGATTGAGAGCATATCAGTCAATGACTATAACTTGTAAGTGCATTAAAGCATAGCTTGAGAACATCATACAATTACAAAAATTGTGAAATATGAATGAATGCTAATGTGCAATTGTACAAAAGTAATATAACAAAAATTTGGTAAAAATGTCACAAAATAACTATTATATTTGAGAAAACTAAAGGGTATATAGTAACATTAAATATAGTGATTAGGGAAGACCAATAAATTCAGAGAGGAAATACAAAAATAAACATGAGAAATAGAAATGAGTATTAGTAAAATTATTTAGGTGTAAATGACTGGTAAATAATAGAGCAATATTTATTAATATTAAAGATCATTTAAAAACATTTAGTAAGATGGGATAGTTAATAAGACATCAGATTCTGTGATGTTATATTTAAGAGAAAAACAAAACATTCAAAAGATAACTCAAATTTTACTTCAGCATAAAAACATTTCCCAGTCATATAGTATTTGTGATATCCTCATTTGAACTATTTCTCTCATGCAGTTGAAGTCTTTGGGCTCATTTATTTCCTACTTTTGGAATTCTGGAAACAAAATAATTACAAAAACGCCAAACAAAAAAGCAAGATATTTATTTGAGTAATCAGACTAGGATATCATTACATTAAGTACACAATATGTGAGCTGTAGAAGCAAGATGTGCTTGTTATTTCTAAGCATTTGTTTTTCTTTTTCACTTTCTTTTTTTCTTCCTTTTTTTATCTTTCTTTTTTTTTGAGACAGGGTCTTGATTTTGTAGTTCAGGCTAGCCCTGAGCTCTGCCTCAAACTCACAGCAATCCTCCTGCCTCTGCCTGTGAAGACCTGGGACTACAAGCATGAGCCACCACACCCAGCGCTATGGTTTGTGGTACTAATTGCTGGTGGGCATGACTCATATGGAACTTCTTAACATCTAAAATTACAGGAGCCAAAGTCTTATAAAAATTTCTATTTTGGTCTCTTGCTCATTTGGAATTATGTTGTTTCCAAGAGGATGCTGTTATATCTGTACAGAATATTACCCAACAGTGCCTTCATATTCTATTTATCTATTAATAATTTGTCTTGAATTATAAGTAGTTCATTAGCACTCACATAAATTGAAATCTAATTTCTGGCTTATTGGGTTTTTTTCAGTGTTTGAAGTGACATTTCTTGTAGTTTCATTTTAGTAATTGGAGACACAGATTGTTAAGATTTTTTTTGTCCATGTTTGTCTTTTTTTTTTAATTGAGACTTTTCTTAAACTCTATTATTTGTCACTCAATATACAAAAAGTAGCAGTGGTCCATAGTATAAATTGATCTCTTTGCAAAGTATTCATACAACATCCCTGTCATGGATAATGTGAAGGAAATGGAGTAGTTGATAAATTCTATAAATAGTTTGGCTTTATAATGTGCAGATTTCAAATGGAAGATTGGTTACTTTACTTTGACATATAAATGAAGCAATTAGTTATAACTTCTAGATGTACCAGACCGTTCTTTTTAAATGGGTTATTATCTTTAATAAGATAAATTCATACATAAAATTGTTTTGCTATAAAAAATCCTTTGTATTATTTTCTTTATATGTGATGTATTTTAATGAAATAGATGTTTTTCCAAACTAGAATAAGGGTAATCCTGGAAAGTATATGTAACTGAGGCATAGTTACCCAGAAGACTTGGTTTCAATCACAACACAACATATAAAAGACAAAGCTTTCTCCTCATACAAATCTGTTAGATAAGTGTCAGTGCTGTATGTCATATTCACAATGAAGAATAATGTTTCATTCCAACTCCATCAAAACATTTGAATAACAAAATTGAGTGCTTTAAAACTTTACATATTACGCATTACTTAATGTTTCCCAATGAATTTTAGTACTTTTTCTTAAAAAAAATACTTGAGAAGTAACATTCTATAAATTTAGAAATTGTTGCTAGTTCTTTCTGAATCTTGTAGGACAAAGTGTTCTGTAGAATTCCTTCTTTTGCTATTGCGTTGACCCATGTCTCACCAGGCAATCACTAGTAACCGCTGGTGATTCTCATCTTCAGTGTGTATCTTCTGCGGTGCAGCTTTATTTTGGGGTGATTTGTTTGTTTAGACGTGTTAGATTATTTTCTGATGACATTAAAATTTCCAGCTATTCATTATATATTTTCCTAAACTCAAAATCCCTTCATTGATTCACATGGTCTTTATAAATTAATTTCAGTCATTGGTCTTTCCCATTGTTCCTCTCCTCTGCCTTTGCGTTTCAATCAAGATTAACTTCAGGTGCTCGCTTTGGCAGCACATATACTAATAAAAGAATGACTTAAACTTTTCTCTATACCTGTTTACATCTGTATGCCTGTAAGAATACCTTGCATTTTGTCTCGAATTCTCTTTTTCTTCTTCTTAACTGACAAAATCCTACAAAAATCCATGACAAATATTTTTCTTTGCTAATTCTTCTTTGACTAATCCAAGTAAACATGAATTTTCTTTGTTTTGTTCCTATTGCATTTTAGTCAGGTTTATTATATTTTATCAACATTTGCTTGTCTGTCCATCATCTATCTACTATTTTTTTCTATTTTAAGTAGCAAATTGTCAATGAGTATAACCAGAAACATTTCTTCTCTACATATATGGTGATAGACTCCGGTTAATTCTAAAGCAATTGGACCTATAATTATTGAATTTTTACTGTTTGTTTTCAGTAATCAGTTCAACACTGCACAATTCAGTATTTTGAGTGTTGTAACAGTGTAAAGTTTATTTTTTATTTGTATTAAATTGGAAGATAGAATTTTTCTCACTCTAAAACTTAATATGAATCTTTGATGCTAACTTTACTCTGTTGAAACAGATTGCAACACGAACAAGGCACTGATATAAGATCACTATATAGCTTCTCATTTAGAGTAAGCTGTTTCATCCTGGTAAATATTCTGAAGTTGATAACCCTACCACTGAGCTCAATTTTACATTTTACTGCTAAACTAATATCTCTTATTTAGCCTATGCAATTTGGAAAATATAGATGAGCTTTTATTTATAGTTTTCACAACACTGTGAAATATTTTTTCAACCTTAGATATCTACTTCTCATTCCTTTCCTCTCAGTTTTATCACTGTGAAACAAAATGCTGGTGGGAGGGAAATTCTTAGTGGTAACTGAACAAATTATGCAAATTCAGGTCATAAATTGAGCCAAATTAATCACAACTCTCACTTACTAAGGTTCTGGTTCACCTTATCAACCCCACTCCTCACCTTTGCACCTAAACTTCCCTGGGTCTCTCTAAGATCTGAGTAGCAAGTGTGGGGTGCAGAAGTAAGGAGGAGTCCAGATGTATATGGAAAGGCTTGAGTGGACAGGGAGGCTGATGGGAAAAGGCCCCCCACAGTCAGCAACCAGGGTTAGTTAGGATAAATGGCAGATTAATGTTGGTGTAGGGTGTTGGATTGGCATTTAGAGTCTAGGTTTGGGCTAATGCTTTATGGATTAAAATAGGGTTAGGGTCAGTTTTATGTTAATGTAAGGTGTGTTACTACTTGCTAATGTTGGAGTTTGTGCTATGCTTGGCACGTAGTTTGGACTAAGAGTCAGTGTGTTGTTAGGTTTATCACTTACAATTAGGCTATGGTTAATGCTCTGCAGGGAATCAACAGAGCCTTTATAGAATAATGTAATCCTTAGCCCCATGTCACTCTCACCATCTTCCCTGACTGGGAGAAAAATTGTCTTCCTAACTGAAAACAGTTGTCTCTTTCTGGAACTCACTATGAAACAGTTTTGTATTGCCATGACCTTGACAAATGTAAAGACCATATCCAATTTGTTGAATATATGTCTACCATTCTTATGGATATCTACTTAAGAATGGAAAGATAGAGCAGCGTTACCATTATGATCATGGTTTTCCATGAGACCCCATTTTCAGGCCACACGTTCTGAGTTCAGGTAGGTGGATAATGGCATACATTCACCGCCGTGTCATCTCACAGAGTATTTGAGAGTTCCAAAAATTCTCTGGGCTCTGCTATCCCTATACTTCAGGTGAGCACTGATCTTTCACTGTCTCTATAGTTCTGCTTTCACTGGAATATTATCTACTTGAAGCTATACAGTATATAGTCTTTTAAACTTTTTTATTGTACATATTTATACTACATACTGTTTACGTTCCTAGTAGAGAGTTCGTATATGTGTACAATGTCTCTTAATTTCATCCATTTTTGTTACATTTCCTCTCTACTTCACATATCTGTTCACTCACCCATCTCTTTTTGGTACATGTTTACAGGACATAATATTTTCTTTATTTCTGTTAGTACCTCTGCATAGGATATCATTTTTTTTCCTGGTACCAGGAATTGAACTCAGGACCTTGCACTCTTCAGGCAGCCCCAGTGCTACTGAGCTACATCCCAGCCCATGGATAACATATCTTAGTTCATTTTTCATCTGCTTTCCCTTCTTTCTCTTCTTCCATCCATTCTCTCTACATGCAAATTGATTTTTTACAGAAAACAAAATCAATAGTTTCATTGTCAGCTACTTGAGCAGCACATTCAGTTATGAAATACACTTCTCAAACATTTCATCTAAGAACTTATAGTAGGACCCTGCTGCTTTCTCTACGAACCAGGTTCTAAGGGGTCGTGACTAGTTCTGGTGTAGAAATGGGGCCAAAGTGTTCCTCCAAAGTAATCATTAAAAGTATACAGAAGAGATCTATCATTTATGTTTTAAAAGAAAACCTCACTCATTTCAGTGTTGAAAAAAATGCCAATCTTAGTGAGTATTACTTTTGACAATAGATTAATCTTCTTAGGACCAAATTCGATGTAACTCGTATGACTACACCACCCCACATTCCCCACAGTTCCTTCTTTACTAAAATAGGTTGACTTTGGTTCCTCTTTCTTCTGGGAAATGAATTATTACAGATGCCTAGGATCTACTTGGACTTCTCTTTCACCTTCCCCTTCCTGGTATTGCCTGCCGGTGTCGTACCCTTTGGTATCCAGTACAGCTGGCTAGATGTAAAGCTTTCTTGGGCTCCGAAGTAATTTTTGCATATTTCCACAAGGAACAGTTTTCATGTCTTCTGAGATAATAAGTTTATGATGTGTTGTTTCAGGATCTAGAAGTACATTGACTGGAACCAAGACAGCAGGCAAAGAAATGCTTTAGTGAGCCTGGCTTTCCAGGGCCTACAGCTTAGTAAGAAGAGGGTGTCTCTCCTAGACTACCTTCAACACCATCCTGCGCTGTTCTACCGGCCGAGCGCTCGCAGAGGGCATCCTCTAGAGGTCTGCTTAGCTGCTTGGCTCAGCTGAAGAATCTGCACCTAGCATTGCACGGGAGCTTACAGTCTATTGCCTGTCAGGACGTATCGACTGAGTTTTTTCAGTGGTCATCGGAAGTTAGCCTCATAGCTTTCTTTTACAAGAAAGTAACCCCAGGCCCAAAACAAGGAATGATTTTGTGTGAAGATCCAAGTATCTTTCTTAAATCTCATTTCTATAGCCTTGCTGAATGCATTTACAATCGGCTCCCCATGTTTTCAGGAACAGAATTGGAACATTCAACCAAGCTAGTGCTGGAAATAATGTTAAATACTCTGATAATTAACTAAAAACCTGGTGTCCCAATTGGTTGTTAAATCCTTAAAATCAATCAAGGCGTTCTTGTCTCAGTGGGCATGGTTAAGAGTGGTTTTCAGGAAAATCACCTTGGAACAGACGCCCTGAGGTTTGGTCTGTCCCTGACACAGGTGCACAATCTGAACTCGAACTCAGAAGAGTGCGGACTCAATCTGGAGGCGGGCTAGCGACTGACACTGCCAAACTCCAGACAGCACAGGGCTCTCAGCTTCCCCCGCGGCTGCGCTGTGAATGACGGTTACGCAGTGGGCGGGACGGTCCTGCGTCTGCGCAGTGGCTCAGCACACAGGGCGATGCAGAGGCAGCACTGCGGAGAGCAGGTGGGTCTCTCAGTAGTGAAGCCCCAGTCACCTGCAACCCACCCTTTCGTTCCATTTGGCAGCCTTCTTAGATTGTTATCTTAAAAAAAAAAAAAATTCTGTGGCTACTAGTGTCTTTGCTTGGAGCTACCTTCCCCAATCTTTTTCATTTTTTTCTAAACAGAATCTTGCTAATTTGCTAAGCTGCCCAGGCTGGGCTAGAATTTGCAGTCCTCCTGCATCAAACTTGTCAGACCCTTTCTGATTTTGACGTTGTTTTTGTTGCTATGAGTGATCAGAGTATTTACATTAAGGTTGCAGACTATTTTTAGTTGCTTGTTTGTTTTTTCCCGTTGGCGTTGCTGGGAATGGAACCCACAGCTTTGTAGATGGTGGACCAGCCCTGTGCCACTAAGCCACATCATCAGCCAGACTGGCTCTACCTGCATCTTTTGATTCCCTTTTCAACTAGCTTCTTTCTTTCAGTAACAAGCACTGAAATTATCTTCATATGTTTCTTGGCTTCCTGATTCCTTTCTTAGCTTTGTGCTGTGGTAGTATTGTAGCTAATGAGGTTTATCCAAAGAGCGATTATTGCTAATTAAAAACTTTTCCTAACTCCGTTCTCTTTACTAATGAATTATATTTTACAGTCTGGTGGCTCCAGTTTATTCAGTCATTCACTTTCTAAAGGTTTTTTTGGTGTTTACAGGTTTTGAAAATTATGGCTAAATCTGAATAAATACCCATATGAAGTTTTTTGTGTAAACATAAATATTCAACTCCTTTGTAAACATATAGAGGGTACAATTGCTGTTGGATGTGTAGTGATTGTGTTTAGTTTTGCATAAACTGACAAAATGTCTCATAAAGTTATTATGCGATGTTGTACTACTAGCAATGAATGAGAGCTATTGTTGCTTCATATTGTATTAGCTGTTGTTGGAGCATTTGGGATTGTCACTGTGCTGAAGTTTGGTCATTCTAATAGATATGTGAAGATATGTAAAACTTGTTTTAATTCGCATTTCCTGTGTTGACATGAAACGTGTAGCATCTTTCCACATCCAGTGTGTTTTTGTCATTTGTATATCATCTTTCTAAGGTCCTCATCTTATTTTTTAAAAGCCATGTTTTTAGTTTTTCATTGTTGTGTTATTAGAGTTCTTTTCATATTTGAATATCAATCTTTTATCAGATGTGTCCTTTGAAAATATTTTCTCTTTGTTTTGGAGTCATCTTTTTATTCTCTTGACAATGACACAAGATAGAAATTTTTTAATTTTAATGAATCGTATTATTTTTCTGTGGATGCTATCTTTAATATGTTATTTAAAAGTTAATAAATCTAAGTCACTTAACTTTTCTTTTATCTTCTATGAGTTTTATAGTTTTTGCATTTTATATTACATCTTATTAACCATTTTGCATTAACCTTTGTTATACATATAAGTTCTGTTTCTATATGCCTTTCTTATATGTTCATTCATTGAAAAATATATTTTTCCATTGTATTCTCCATATCAAAGTCCACTCGACTATACTTGTTTGTGTCTACTTTTTATCTCTCTGAACTCTCTCATTGATTTCTGTACCTGCTCTTCTTTTAAAATCACACTGTCTTGATTACTATACTTTCTAGTAATAATCAGATTGGTGAAAGTTATTCCATGGCATATATAAGAACACTCAGTATTGTCAAGGTGCTCGATTTTCAACATGATTTCTGTATTATTCAAAATACTTGTAGCTTATTTTGTAAATGTATATATACTGTGTCCATACAGGAAAAAGACACAATAGCTAATTCTGTGTTTCATAGGAAGCAAAAAGTTAGAGGACTGATGCTACTCAACTTCAACACTTTATAACTATTTTTATTAATATTTCTCTGAACTTACCTATTTCTATGTTGTAGACCTAAACTGTAGAGAAATGACTTGAAAACTGTTCCTTCAAAATAGCTACTAATATTGGTCTACTACATAGTTTAGTTTATTAAATTTAGTCTACTTATTGAGTGATTATTGTGTACTAGCCATTATGCTGAGAAGTAGAAATTAGACCTGATATCTCTTAAAAAGTTTCCTAAAGTTTTATAAATGCACAGGCTTAGGAACATTTTAAATAATATTATGAATAATTATAAAATCCACTAAGGATTCTCACAATCAAATGGAGGTTAGTACAATAAGTTTTGTGTGATCTACAGCCTAAGGAAAACTAGTCTAGAATCAGTACTGATGCAAAAGCAAGAATAAAATAAAAATATTTGATGTGAAAAAACTCTTAGTGATCATCTTAGTTATGGAATGGGGAGAAAAGGAAATCAGCCAAATTATAATTGTGAGTTCAAAAAAAATAAAATAAAATCCAGGAAAAACACATGACCTTATGTTTCTGTCATATTTAATTTCCACATTAATTAATCTTTTTGCACACAGAGTTTAATTCTTTTTTGTTTTGTGTCAATTTATGAATCAACTTGCAATAAATTTGAAAAATGAAGGTAAATATTTCCTTCATGTGCATATAGAAATTCAGGAAGGATCTTAGAGATAATGCACTTCCAAGAAAGACCAGTCTGGAGGAGAAAAAGACACAGTCGTGTGAGGCCAGCTGGTTCTATTTATCAGGTTCCTTTTCTGTGGTGGCATTGCCCAAGATTTTAGTTATGTGGTTAGCTAATAACATGAAAACAGAATATAATGGAAGAGCCAATACATGTTCAGCTCTACAGCCAACAAATGTGTTTGTGCCAAAAGATATGGCTTATGTTTTACATCACACACTAAAACAATATGATATCATTTAAAATAAGAGTGTAGGAAAGGGAGAATGGCTATTAACATATCTTAATGACACGTACAGGAAATAATTTTTATTCAAAACAGATCGCTTTTTAAAAAGGAGTAAGACATACATTATTTTAATCAGCAAAAATAAGTCACAGAAAAATAGTTTCTGTCCACTTACATATTTCACATTATGGTCAAGAAATGTATATTTTCACTAGCAGTTTGATCAGATACAACACTTTCAAAGTGCTTCAGAATAATTTTATGAATTATTTAAAAGAAAGTCTGAATATTTTTGAGCTTGAATGCATGTAATAAATAGTCATCCTCAGTTCTATAATTAAGAGAGACTAGAGACAAATTCTGTAGCCCTGGTTTTATTGTAATCAGTAAGTTTGATTTTATCAAAGTTATACTGCAATAAATCAAATATTACATAGAATTGTCTTTTTGTCTTCCAGTATTTCAAATTTTGTATAAGGATATCCTCAACATTTTCTATTAGTACTTGAAACATTTACAATCTACTGATAATATTTTCAGAATTTAAATCTGAACACTTGTAGCAATATCAAGAAACACTGCCTTCATTATCACATACAGAGTTTAGGTTCAACCAATTAGATGCCTTCACAGGAGATCTGGGAGGCTAAGAAGAGCCTTTCTAGGAACTTAGGTTGTCTGTGGAAGGTCAAATCTCCTATTCTTGTGTAGTGAACTAAAACTAACAGTGGAGACCCTTTGAGTTTTATAATTTGAATTTATTCAGTTTTTACTTTAATTTGGATACTGCATACTTTAAGGTTTAAGGCACAATGTTTTAATTATAAATAAATTTACATATTATTTAGTATTCATTTTTCTTTTGTCTTACAATGCATGAAAAGTACACTTCTTAACTTTCAAACATATTGAATTTCTAGAAATCTTTTTCTGTGATTGAGTTGAGTAGGACTCACTGTCTAGTGGTACTTGTACCTCCTCAGGACAATCTACTTCTCAGTCACTGCCTTCCTCAGCTCATGGGGTCTCCTTAAGCAGTTCAAACCCTCTCTGCACACACAATTATTGACAAATGCACACCCTGTAAAACTGCTGAAAGTTTTAGGATTGTAATTTTAATTGTGCCCCCTAATTTGTACATTAGTATGACTATCAAATATCTCAAAATATTACTCTATTTGGAAATAGGGTTGTTGCAAATGCTAGTAATTAAGATGAGGTTCTACTGGCTGGGCGTGGTGGCTCACGCCTGTAATCCCAGCACTTGGGAGGCAGAGGCAGGAGGATTGTGATGTGAGTTTGAGGCTGAGCTCAGGGCCAGCCTGAACCACAAAGCGAGACCCTGTCTCCAAAAACCTAAAAAAAAAAAAAAGATGAGGTTCTACTGGAAGAGAGAAGGCTGCCCTCCAATGTGACCTCATCCTTATAAAATTGAGTTTAGAGATAGAAGAGACAGAGAGAGAGAGAGATACATGTGATGTATGCATAACACAAAGAACACAAAATAGTCCTGAAACATAGCAAAAGCTAGGAAAGAAAAATATGGGACTGATAGCAACAGTCTTCAAAAACACAAATACTGCTAACAAAAGAGTCACTGCTAACATTTCTAACCTAAAAGTCTGTTGGTGCCTTTTGGTTGCTTACTTATTCAGGTTGTGCTGTTTTCTTATGATAGGGCCTCTGTGGAAAACTAATAATACACTGAGAATGTGATATTTTTACTATTTCATGGTAGCTAGACTTTTAACATAAAAACTTTTTTTTGAACAGTAAGGTAGGCACATAACTTTCCTTTTCTCTTGTCATTGACATATGATTGATAAATGCTGTTGATAGGATTTTCTTCTCCAAGTCAAGACAAGAAACATTAGCTCCATTAATTTATCAACTGTTAATTGTTATTTTCTATACTAATTCTGTCCCCTTATCCCACATTGCTATTACATTTCTATGGTTACTTTAAAAAAATCTACATATTTACATTTTTATTGCTATTAAGTGCTTTTTATATCTCAGACATTCTATCCTGAATTATTTTTCTTCTAAATTCCCTTTTTACAATTTCTTTTAATGGTTTTCTCTGGATGACAAAATTTTTCCTAAAAACTTTTCCACTTTGCTTCCTTCCTTGAGATACAATTTTATTAAGTATAAAATTCTAGATGAGTAATTTTCTTTGAGGATATTGCAAGTATCTTCTCTTTGAACTCTAATTTCCCTTTCCTCTTCCCCTTCAACATCCCCTTTGAAAATTAGTTTCACTTTAACAGCTAATTCTAAGGAAGCTACCTTTTACTTCTGAGTTTGGAGATGTTCTTTTTGCATTTTCCACCCTGAAGTTACTCTGTAAAATTTTCAGATGTGGTTTTATTTTATATAGCTCAGTTTGGGTTTGTAGAAAAGAATCTTTCTGCAGTTCTGGAAAAGTCTCTAATATTTTCTCAGAGCCATTGTTCTCCTGGCTTCTTCAAAATAATTTGAACGTATGTTAACTCTCTTTACTCCATTTATTTTATTTGAAATATTTCCTATGTATTTCTCTTGCTGAATACTTGATTATTTTGATTTATTTTCTAATTCAGTAGTGTCTTAATTTAGCTTTCTTATTCTTTTTAAACCCTAAATATTAACATTTTGCCCTTGAGATTTTTTTTTTTAATTTTAGAAGTTACATTTAATTTTTTTTACAAGCTTGGGTGGCACAGCTTTCTAAGTTCTGTTTTCTCATTGGTATTTTGTAGTGTATCCATTATTTCAAAGACATTAAATAAATTACTTTATAATCTGTAGCTGATGATTCCAATATATAATTTTTCTGGTTTGTTTATATTATCTGTGGCTTTTTCTAGTTTTACAGTGGTACCTGGGTTTCCAGCTTAATTCTGTCTGGGATCTGGGGAAGATGGCTATGAGTGTATTTATCACCTGATGTATGGAAGCAAATTTTTGTCTAAAGGTTCTACTTGCAAGCCAAATTGTTTGCAGTGTTTGTAAACCAAAATATTACTATGATTTATTCCATGTTTTGTTGTGATTCTGATTATCTTCCCTACCTATTAGTATACAAGGTTACTTTTAGAATTATATTAATATCTTGGATGTAATTACCTTTTTTAGAAAGAATCTGTACTTCCATCCTCTGGAACATCTTCAAATCATGGAAAATCAGGGATTTTCAGTACGTTCTTTTCTCTTTCTCTTCATACTCATAGTACAGATTTTGGAGACAGCTTTTGTGGAAAGATCTCTTGTTCACCCCTTATGTCCTATGGACACTGGGTTTTGATTTCTTGACCTTAATAATTCATGAACTCAACTCAATTCATGAACTCAAGTTGAACAAAAACTCAAGTTTTCCACTCTAGAAAAAAATGTTACCAAAACAGTGACATTCATTATAATTTGTTTTTCTACATTTCCATACCTACTTGAGGGCCGATCTGGGGCTCTCTTACAGGTGTCTTGATAAATTTAGATAATTTTAAAAATTCATTCTATTTTAGTATGATCAGTGACAGATTTAACCTCTCATTAAAACAAATGAGAAATCTATTAGCTATTTAATATGCAGTTAAAATTTCTCAGGCAGAGATTCTGGAAATTATATAATCAGAATAGTATTTTTTACCTAAGTATTATGGATACACATATGTGTTTTGTAACAGATGTTTATAATTAGTGGACTATTTGGCAACTGATTTCTCATGTACTTCACACTTATCTATCACTCTTTTTATGCAATAATGTAACTACTTACTATAACACCATGATCAGGCCATATGCCTTATTCTTACATACAGTGCACCACAATAGCTATGTCCAGGGGCTTAGAGATTGAATCACCTGGAAGCCAAACTCTTGCATAATCTATTTTCTGACTATTACTGCTTTTGAGACTGTAATTTCTCATTTATGAAAAGAGGAGGATACTATTTCACTTACTAGGAATTTGAGGATTAATTTAGCTAGGGACTTATCACATAATAAATATTAATCCTTATCATTTTAAATATTTCTCCTAGTACCAATCACTGTAAAGCATTTAGTAAGTATTTGATTAAAGATACATCAGCTATAGTTCTGATACTGGCAAACAACTACATAGTAGAAATCTACACGCATTTGCTGAATAGTACAAAGTAATCCCTACAAATTATAACAGAGAACAAAGAAAATGCATTTCATCTATAAAGTTAGCCATATAGTAAACAAGGTAGAGTTTAAGTCACTGTTCCAAAACATAGCAAAAGCTATTGAAACACTGTGAATTTTTCACATTATCTTAGCATGCAATGGATGGCATGCTTTCTAGCTTATTAAAAAATCCACTAAAATACATCTCACTCCCTTTTGTGTATTGGGACAAGATTCATACGTTGCCAGGAAATTCATTATGTTTAGTGTCATACAGAAAATATAACTTCACATAGCTAAAGTTCACCTCTGATAAGTCAAATTAATTTCAAGCAACATTATTCAAAAACTTTTCAGGGCTCAAAATTCTTCTAATCTAGTACAAGGAAAGACAAAGATGTTTCTCAGTAAAATTTTATAAGAATTACTTCTAGTCACTTGGCTCACACTAAACTCAAGCTGTTTTCTTATCAAATCACATAATTTTTTTTGTCAAATATAAAACTTTATTTTTATTTTTAATTGTTTTAGTTTTTGTGGTAAGGTTTCACTTTGTAGTTCAGGCTGATCCTGAAGTGACTATGTAGCCCAGGCTAACTTCAAACTCATGGCAATCCTCCTGCCTTTGCCTCTCAAGTGCTGGTATTACAGACATGAACCATCACTACTGGCCACAAATATAAAAGTTTAAATAAAAGTTTATAAAACATAGACGTCAGTTCATGAACAAACATCCAAAGAGAAATGTCATCGATGATTACATTTTGGCAAAGTGAAGGAGATAAATAATGATATTTTGGCTGCTTCCTTTGTTACATAAAAATATTAGAAGTTAATAAAAAGTTTCAATTGTGTTCAATTATTTATTTAAGTTTTTATACCATTTTGTATATCCATGAGATAAGAACACATACATTGCATTCTCATTTATATTAATATGAAATCCCTTTTCCCCCAATTAAACTGTGCTCAAATACATATTACGAAACCCAAATGCTGTGGATTACTAATATTTATTTGAAATAGATATTTAATTTGGGATGTTGCTGTATTTCCTTATCATTTTCTAAAAGTTTTCTAGAGATTTTGCTGTATGTATTGATTGACATATACATTGTTTTATTTAACTGCATATTGTTAGGTATTTAACAGAAATAAATTACCTAATTCAATCTTCTTTGGATTTATTTTAGGAGAAATTTTCTTTAACCATAGTAGATTAACACAATATGCTGACAAATTCAATGACAATATATATTCATAAATAATGTTTATATATTTAATTGGAGCTTGCTATCAAGAGACTGTCAATATTAGAAACAAAACATGAATATAACATTTAAAAATTTAATCTGTGTTTTTGGGTTCTCAAGATTCCCATCAGTTACTTAAAAATGTAACTTTCAAGTTTTCAGTTCTGAGACATGTAAATTAAAATGATAATTTTTAAAACACTTAATAATTGACAAAAACTGAAAAACCAATAATGAAATTGAGGCTCTGTTTGGTTATATTCTTAATTAGAATGGATTATTGTGTAAAGAAAATGAACCAAAATAATGCAGAGATTGAAGAGAAGTATCATACTCAGTAGAGTAAACAAAGATTAAATAATACAGATAGTCCTTCTAAATAAATTGAAGACAAATAAACACAATACACATAGATTCATAGAAAAATGAAGACCTCCAAAATATTGTGTTCCCTGAAATTTTGGAAAGTAAAAGACTAAAGCAATAACAAGAAAGTTTATAACAGTCTACATAAGAAGTATTAGAGTTTTTAAAAAAGTTATTCTGATGTGTAATTCTCAAAACAGTAATTAGAAATCAGGCACAAAACCACAAGAAGGGAAAAGGCAAAATCAGCATTGTTGTTTTAAGTGCAGAAAAGAAATAGGTGCTTGTCTGTAGCTCCTTATATGTAGACATTAATTCTAAGATTCTTTTTAGTTCAACAAATGTTAAGGGAAATCAACGGAACATACAGTGGTCAGATTGTACCAGCTTGAAATACTTTCACATACAGTATATATCTTGAATAAGCACATAAAAGCATGAAGCTAGAAAAGTAAACAATGTGTTATTTTAAGTCAGTTTGATTTTAAAATAGCCCAAATGTGTAGTATAGCTGGCTTTTGAAACATACATTGTATGTTAGTGGTCATCTTCATTACAGACCTTGGAAAGAAAATGATTTATTGACAGATGAATGTGATGTAAATTTAGAGTATATTTCAAAAAGCAGCCAGGATACAAGTGGTTCATGTCTTAATTATTTTCATATATACTTTACAGGTTTAACACAATATATGTCAAGTAAGAGATCATTAATACATAGGTGAGCTTTGGCCGACTTTAGAATTCAGGCTGATTTGGTTATACATATCTTTGAGACGGTACATAGATTACATTGTCTTCATGGAATAAATTAATGCTGGTAATATGTGGTATTTTGATGTACATCATTTTATTTCCTTCTCTTTTTTCTTTTGTTGAAATGACCTAGAAAGAATTTATAGGAACTACCGAAAGAAAAGAGAAAGCATTTTTCAGAAGTAGATAGTAACTAAGAGTTCCAGTATGAGCTTTCATTCTGACACTAGATACTGACTCTCATCAGTATCTTTGATGTTAGGTTATGTATGGAATTACTTAAGGTATGTGTCACTGGTTAACCAATAATAAAATTGACATTTAGAGTTCTAGCAGCCTTTGTTTTGCTCAACTAACAGAAACATATATTCCTAAAAATAATCTATTTGTCCTGAAATTTGTAAAGTATAACTTACATCTTGGGAAAAAAAAAGACAAAGCATTATTTTTAGAATAAACTTTTTTGTTAGGCTGATTGAAATGGGGACTTCTCATAAATTCCTTTGATGACAGAGAAAACATAGTTCAAAATAATTTACATTTTACTATAGTCTTCTTCTTTGCAGACCCACCAGTGGTTCTGTTTAAACAGATGTATCACAGATGTGGAAACATCTGGCAGATCAACAGTATTCTGTCATGACCATATTCAGGTTAGTGTTGTGTCTTTGTTGACATCTAATTGTTAAGCAAAAGACTCTTCCCTGGAAGAAGTTAATACTTTGCTTCAAATGATATATTTCTCTGTTTTTCTTTTCATTTATAATAAGTATTTTCAGATGTGTTCACTAAAAATATGTCAGTGCCCATGGTGACTTTTTATTTGTTTTGGAAATAGTTATATAATTCTCATTGTCCTTTAATCACTTAAGTATAAGGAACAGGTTGAATTTAGATCAGCAGACAAATTTCAGTTACTCTTTTTTTTCTTCCCCCAAAGCTTTGCTAGTCTGTTAAATTATAAGAAAATTGTTTCAATCATACACATGAAGTATACCAGTCCATGAAATTCTTGAGTCTCCTTTCTTAAGTTTCATATATATGTATATGTATATTTATATGTGTATGTATGTATCAGAGATAAATGAAACTTCTTTCAATGTTGTATATGACCACAGAACAGCCTTCATCTGGCCTATTTCTTTCATTTGAATAAATATTTAGGGTAAAGTATACATGTAATATATGCTGTGATTATGTGTATAATTTTAGAGAAGTATTAGTTTAGATGATTAAAAAGATTTGAAAACCTAAAGATTATCAGTTCTGCAATTTTATTTTCAGTACATACAAAGCTAACAATAAAAATCTAAGACTTTTCTTTGAGGTAATTCTCAATTTTTATGAGCCAGGAAACATTTATGAGAGACAGAAAACATTTTATAAACCCCAGAGTCTGAATATTATAACATTTACCCAAATCAGAGCAAATTAACAAAATTTATAGCACCTTTCAGAGTATGTTAGGAAATTCCAGGGGACAAAACAGATTGTATCATTACATTCAGTGCTGGAATTTGGGTGATGTGTGGTGAGAATGAGAGACATCTCACTCTGGAGAGACTGAGGCTGTGTTACCCTGGAGATCAGCAGGCACCACAGGGAACTGTAAAACTCATCTTATGTTTACCAGGATGTACACAGTCTGAAATTCTTACACAACTCAGACATCGTAGCCTGGGAATGAGGACAGCAAAAAGCATAAATCAATGATAAACTAGGACTTTATTGTGTAGGGTTAAGCACCAATTTTTTTGATATATCAGCCAAGTGTATCTTCATTTGTCTATTTTAAAGTTTCTCAGCAAAGTAGAATTATTTTCAAATGAATCATAATACCATAATTCTGTGGTTTCTATTTACTTGCACTCTTTCATGACATGCAGTTATTTTGCCTGAAAAGCTTATTATTTTTGTGTTTAAAATCAGCCATAAATTCACATTTAATTATATTGCAATAATCCCCAAGTGTTAACTTTACATCAGAAATACATCCTTTCTGAAACAAGGAACGTGAACAGTCAATGTTCACTATGTCACTACAATTCAAAAGGACCATGAGGGAAGATTCACAGTTACCAATATACCATTCTCCTAAAATTTTCCTTTGCACATAGTTGATGAAAACAGATATTTTTTCTAGTGAAATCAAAAAACTTTTTACAATGCAACACTCAAGAAGTCCAGAAAATTTCCAAGTAGTTTGTTCATATGGTATTCAGGTCACATTTGTGCTCTTAATTCCTTTACTCTAAAGGCAGAGTCTACTTTCAAGTTTTCAACCATGATGATTGCAGTGTACCCCGCCCCCTTAAGAAACTGTTAAATATTAAAATACTGGCAATAGTATATTCTGGGAATTTTACAGACATTTGAACCCAGTCTTAGGTCCATGAGAAAGGTTAACCTTATATTCATAGAAACTTCTTAATCTCTGCTATAGAGAGTTGTAACTCTAGGTGGATAATTTGAGTCTTTATGAAATGTGCTTTTTTAAAATTTTACCTCTGAGGATAAACAGGAAAATTTACTTAAATATTTATATTTTCTTTAATTCTTGACTCTATTTTAAGTCAGCAACCTCAGTCTCTGCCTGTCTGCTTCCTTTCACTTCTCCTCTCTTTCTTTGTCTTTTACTACATTTAACTGAGTTGTTCCACAAGTACACTGCAGAAATTCCCATCCCTGATGAATAACAGCATTCCAGTCATTGAATCTGTCCATATGCCAACAATGGCCTTGTCTGATTCAATTCTACATGAGCTTTAAACATTTATTAAGCCATATGAAAGATGTCTTACTGAAGTAGTGAAGCAATTTATTTCTTAAACATTAGTTTACATTCAATATGTTTTAATGTAACATATATACAGAAATGTTCTTTGGTGCTACTATATAACTTATAAGAAATGAAGAAAGTACTATTTTAAGCTGTGTTAAATTCATAATGAATTAGAGAAAGAAAACGAGTAAAATATGCTAAAGTAAACACTATGAGTTGCAATATTTGCTGACTCCAGGGAGTGCAAATAATGGTGTTCTTCTGCACAAAAAAGATAATTAAATTATTTATTTATGTTTTTCAGTCCTAATATTTAATTATCTATCAGCTCTCTTAATTTTCTATAGTTCTTATGAGCATGCCTCTTTCAAAAGCCATGGTCACATTTAGTTGTTTAATTAAAGTCATTCTTGTTACTTTGACAAATTCTGATTCAAACACAGTAGAAAATGAAAAAGAAGATAAAATAAAAATCATGCTAATAAACAGAAAACCACATTCTGTTGGTCATTCAATTTTTTAGACCCAATCTGATAAGTAACAAAGAATACAATTTTGGTTGCTTATTTTAGGGATGCAGCATTATTTGGATTATGAAGAATAGAAGAGAAAGAGCAACTATATAAAAAATAAGAATTGAGGCTGGGAATGATAGCTCATGCCTTTAATCCTAATATCTTGGGAGGATGAGACAGAGGATTGCACATTCAACCTCAGCCTGGGGAATTTAGCAATTTATGGAGACTATGTCTCAAAATAAAAAAAAAAGCAAATAACGCTTTGAATTTAGCAACTGACTCTGATTAAAGTAAATATTGGAAACAAAAGCATTAAAAAGACTAAAAGATCTATAATAATAAATCTTATTAACTTATTAATTTTGTGTTGATGGTAACATGCAAATTAGTGAATGGGTAGCACTACTTTAGTTAACCAAATTTGTTTCATTTCCAAGTTGAAGCATTGTAGCAACATGTGCAGTTTTCCCCAGGTGTGCTCAATTTGTACCACCAATCTTCAATTTCCCAGTCACTTCAGCTAAATCCCCTGCCTCAATTTCCCAATCAAAAGCAGCTCCCAAGCACTATTTGATCATTAAGAACATTCTGTTCATTTGTATTCTTAGTAAATCATCAACAAGATGTTCTACTTCTGAAAGTTTTTTCTTACACATTGTGTATTCTGATACTTGCTTTGGTTTTATTAACAGTATCTTTGCTCATTAGTAGTCTTAGTAATACAATCAAACTGTCAGTTATTACATTTAAGATAAATGTCCCATTCAAGAAAAAAGAACTAATGTTTTAATTGATGATAATTAAGGTAGAAGCTGGACTACTTATCTAGACACTGATGTGTTTTTCTAAGAATAATAATGATAACAGTTAAAATAATAACAAGAAAACTTACTTGAATCATCATCTAGGATTCCTGTTCAATATATAATACGGGGACTGAATTTTATCAAGATTTCCAAATAGTTAGTAGGCCTGTAAATCCTGACAATGTCCATCTCTGTGGTGAGGGGTCTACTTTGTCTTCCCTTTTGGATGTCTGTGATCAGGATGTGCAGATCGTCAGGAGGTGTCCAATGAGTCTCATGACAGAAGCTTCTGGACTCCCCACCATTAGCAGCTACTCTGCCTCTTTCTTCTCAAACAAGTTTTTAAGTTGGTGACCTTTCCTGTGGCCTTCCCTGCCCTAAGATGTGGTGGTAATCTAAAACTCCTTCATAGAAAGCAAGATAGAAATGATTTTAGTGAGACTTCCAGGCTGCTCAAGCTTCCTGTCACAAAGCAAAATTCATACTCTTTAGAAATGGAAAGAAACTCCAGCCTCCCCCTTGCAAAATCACAAACTTTATTTTCTACTATCATCAGTCTTTTATAAAGTTCCAAAATTTTTCTACAGTTAAGGTATATATTTCTATAAATATGGGTTCTTCCTAGTTATAATTTATCAACCAAATACCTTGAATTAATAAATACAAGTTTTGAGATTGTGAATTTTGAATAAAATTATGTACAATGATTTTTCTTGTATTTTCTATATCTTAGTGAAAGTTCTGATGAATCTGCTGCAACTAGTTATTAAGAGAACAAATTTTAAACCCAGTAACAAACAATTGATATAAAATTTAAAATTAAACGTATTTGTTTATAACTGGTGAGTGTATTAATCAATAATTTATTAAGATTATAGACAGTTAAATTCTGCTCATTGAAACTGAATAATGTTTATATTTTTTAATCATTTTCTTCTGATAAATGACAAGACCTGATTCAGTGTTTTAAATACTTGTATTTGGGAAGGAAATGTAATTGTATGAAATCCCTCTCTCTTTAATCTATAATGTCTTATATTGTTGTTGTTGATTACATTTCCTAACTTGATAACTGAACCAAATTTCCACTTGCTTTTGCACTATTCCCTTCTCTGCCTTTAGTAACATTAATTCTAATTTGCTTAAGGACATGATGAAATGCTTAGACCTAACATTGGACATGGTTTAAACAAGGATCCAGAAGTAGTGGGACATGTGGAAAGATAAAGATTGATTTTCCCACACAATAGCTTTTATTGAGTCTTTTTCTACCTTCTCTTCCAAACTAGCTTTTTTTATTCCCTCATGTTGGTTGTAAGGTACTGTAAATCTAAGACAACATGGCACACATTCATAATCATATTCTATTAAAAACTAGATGAACTCAGGTTTTGTATCACATCTGAATTAAAATTTTTGATAACCCTGTTTGAAGTGATTTTCACTATTTATATCAATTGAGCTCTAACAACTTGATTCAATAAACTAAAATTAATTGAGCTGTGGTTGTCATTTTGTGTTTATTGTGATGATAACTGCACCCAAACAAGAGGTCACTGGAAGCTGGAGATCCAGCGTCAGAGGTACCAGTAGAATTCACCACACAAGACTTCTCTTCAATGTTAAAATGTCATTGCAAGGTCACATCTTTTTACAGACAAGTAAATTATCTCTAAATAGTAGATGATTTTCCCTAAACTGACAGCAGATAATAGGCTGCTGCAAACAGCAAATGTGCTGAAATGCCTTGATCTGAATAGATAGCTTAGGCATCACCCTTCATCTGGAAAAAGACACTTTCTTTTTTTAAGGTTTGTTGAGACAGGGTCTCCCTTTGTAATTCAGGCTGGCCCTGAACTCAGCCTCCAACTCACATCACAGCAATCCTCCTGCCTCTGCCTCCCGAGTGCTGGGATGACAGGCGTGAGCCACCACGCCCGGCACTGTGGTATGTGGTACTGATTGCTGCTGGGGTGAGTCTCCACACCCAGTATTGTTATGTGGTTACCAGGGATGAACCTGGGTCTTTGCGCTTGCAAGACAGGCGCCGGAACCACTGAGCTAATGAATCCAATTTAATTAATCTCATTTGATCTACCCCACACAGTTTAAAAATGTTCTTTTAATTTTAAATTATGATTTCTACTATTATCATTTATCTGGAGATCATATTAAAGGCTAAAATTAATTAAATACTATTTTGTTAGAAAATATTTTCCACCTCAACTTATTTATAACAATTTGCATTTTGAGTTTTGTTTTCTAAATTTTTTAAAAGATCTATAAAAATATACAGATGTGCATTTATGAAATACTATGTGTTGTTTCAATATGTGTATATTCTTTCACGTTTAATAAGATTCAACTTTCATCTTATTTATTACCTCTTTATAGTGAAAACATTCAAAATCCTCTTATTTGAAATACTTCATACATATATTATCATTAAAGATAGTCACTGTATTAGTATGCTAAAATTCCCTGTTTTCATCTAACTGAATATATTTTGGAGAACTCATAAGATATATTTCCTTATAAATTATGCTTAATTGATGTCCAACATAATTCAAAGTTCAATCATCATTGTCCATTCCATAAAGATCAAACAGAGACTAATTTTCTATTCACAGAAACTATAAAAAAATGAAAAATTCTGAAAGAAAGAGATTTTCAAAAGAATATTTTTGTAAATAAGGAAATATGTTTGAACCCACTGAATTGGTCTGCATTAAAATACAATGTGCATCAAAAATGTTATTATTTCCTATGGGTTTAATAAAAACAAATGGGAACTGATATTCTTTTTTTTTTTAGGTTTTTTGAGACAGGGTCACGCTTTGTGGTTCAGGCTGGCCCTGAGCTCAGCCTCCAACTCACATCACAGCAATCCTCCTGCCTCTGCTTCCCAAGTGCTGGGATTACAGGCGTGAGCCACCACACCCGGCACTGTGGTATGTGGTACTGGTTGCTGCTGGGCGTGAGTCTCCACATCCAGTATTGTTATGTGGTTACCGGGGAATCGAACCCGGGTCCTTGTGCTTGCAAGACAGGCGCCGGAACCACTGAGCTAACTCCCCGGCCCCCGGGAACTGATCTTCTAATGCTTGATTACTGAAGATGATTCATGAGGATTCACCTTGGTTTAAATTACTATTTCAGAACTAATCTTTGATGGCCGCAAACACCAAGTACTGGATAGAGATCATGAGCAGACGTGCAATGACAGGAAATGGGTTAGTGTAAAACAAAAGTGAGTGGAGATCTATCACAGTTCAGTGTTTATATTGTCCACAGCACCCACGCACACAAGCACACTTCATACAAATAATGTCATCACGTTCCAAAAATATTCTCACTTATGTAACCCAAAAATACCATTTCCTCAAGAAAAGACAACTGAAACTGAGTGCAGAAGCGAGTACCTGTAGGGTGTGACTGAATAAACCACACTTTGATTCCCTGTTTGTTATTCAGTCTTGAGCAATTTCAAATCATGCTACACATAAATAATGCAACTGTGATCTCAAACATACACAGTGTGAAAACATTAGATATATGAAAAGGAATAAAATCTGGAGGTTTGTACTAACACTTCAGGGTGAGAGAGAGAGTGACATGGATTCTAATCCACTCTCTTTATATGCTGTTACTTATAGAAAGACTACACAGGAGGATAAGAGTGACATGGAAACTACTTGTTGACTACATGCCTTAACAGGGGGACTCTGGCAAGGACTGCTCTGCAATCAGCTCTGTCACTCCACTGAGCCTCGCCCAGTGTCCACCAGTGTAACTCTGAAAAGAGCTGAGAACCTCCTGTACTTTGTGCTATCAGTGTAGATCATTTCTGCTACTCTGTGGGTTCTCAAGTGTTAAAATCCAGAGATCACCAGCCCCCTTCTGCATGATGACATCATTTCAATTACATAATTTCTTTAAAGCGTACATAGGGTGCCCCTTAAATTCATTTTTTGGGAGGAGGTTACTGGTACTAGAAAGCAAAACCTACCTGCTTTGAGTTAAGGATCATTGTTCTACTTAAACCTGGTTCCTCACTGATAACCTTGCTCTTAAAATAAGAATGAGAAATAATAGGATGCAAAGTTCAACTTCACAGGTTTTTGTCTCTAATATGCATCAAACTATTCTCATGTCCCTCTCTCTTTTATCCTTCTCAGACTGTAGTCATGGCAGAAAGCACTCTGAAGTGGGAACTGATTCCCTGTCTCATGCCAAAGAAGATTTTCTATATGACCCTTTCTCATATCCAGGATCCTGCCATCTGATCTCATGCATTAACTTTAGCATATGGTAAAGAATTTGTTTTCCAAGTTAAGTACAAAACCTTGGCTTCCTTTGGACAGATGTGTCTATCCAAAGTTAACACATTGTCTCTGCTTTTATCAGGTGAGATTAAATGAAGTTTATTACTGCAAGAAGCATATCAAAGGTCAGTAGGAGTAATTTCATCTCTTTTGTCTTTGATTTTCATGAAGAATGGTGTTCTTTGAAAATTCCTGCACTTGCCTTATTCTCAAAAAAAGAGAAGAAAGAATAAGCAACCATCATTGACCTTTTTTTTTTTGTCTTGTTAGAATGAATTTCCCTGAGCCTTAGGTAAATTGACTTCACCTGATCCCTGTCACATCATCCAAAGAATGGAAGTGATTGAAGACTTCGTTACCTACAAATGCAGGCAGCGCCTAAGTCTTCACTGAGCAAAAGGAGTTCATCAGTCTGTTTGAACTGCTATATTGAGCTCTGTTCACTCCCCAGTCTTAAGTAAGAAGGAATGGTGATACTTTTCTGTCTGATGAGTCTCTTAACTCTCATTTATTCACAACTCAAGTGGAAATGAGAATGATATACTTTGGAGTCTCTTGAATACAAAAAACTGAAGGAATATTAGCAAAATATTTACTGGTGATTCAAGATATTATCTAGTTGTTCATCCAAAGGGTACTGATCATTAGTTTCACCCAGTAGTGATTCATCGATACATATGGGAAAAGTATACAAATGATAGGTGCTGAAGAAAGTAGGAAATATTTTCCTTATCTTCAAGGAGAACTGACGTACTCAGATTTGGGAAACAAGGCAAGAAGGAGCTGCAGTACTAGTGACAGTCTCACATCTACTTCAATATGAAAGATAAATATTTTTCATTCTCTTCAAACTTAGTTCTTTTGAATTCTTTTATTGGGTAGTATAGAAGAAGATGGAAATGAGCAAAAAGTAGGAAAATGAAGAACTATAACATTGTAAGTCCATTCACTTTCATGCTAAAAGTAATTTTTAAACTTATTTTCCCAACTATTTTTGTATGTGAAGCTACTTCATGCATCAGAATATTTATTTTCCTTGTATTAAAATGAATATAATATTTGGCACATAGAGCAATTCCATCCATAACCATAATTCCAGAGGAAAATGCCTACAAATGCAGGGCATTTGTCTCTGCAGAGACAAGAGATGATTATTTAAAGGACTAAAAATTATATTTTTATAATTACTAAACAAGTAATTAACAAGTGTTTTGAAATTCAATTATCTTGAAATCTACCTGCTCGTGTAGTTTTTCTACATGACTTTTGAATTTAATACTTTACATATTTCTTTTGTCTTTTTTGAACTGGGCTATCTTTTATATTCTGTCTTCAGTATTTTAGAATTCAAACCAAATATGGCAGTTTTGAGATTATGAGATTTTAAAGTGCATTTACTTTTTCTTTGCTAAAATTTCTGTAACTCCTTTTAGCCACTCCTTTGATATATTTTTCCAATTTTCTTTTTTTCAGGCATGTTGTGTCTACTGAGGAAACATGAGAGTAAACAAGCAAAAAACCCTTCCCACTTAGGAGTTTCCACAAAAAGAAGAAATCAAAAGCCAAAGAGAGCAGTGCTTCCTTCGATCAAGAGCCAGTTCCTATGGATCAGCAAAGGAGAGAAATCCAAAAGAACAAAAACATTCATTTCCTAGTTGAAAATTTTGCTTCAAGTAGTCATTATTAACAAATGAATGAAAAGGAAATTTCCAACAAAAAGAAAAGTAAAGGCAGTGTGCACTATGGCTTTCTTTGAATGCAACAGGACACAATTTGGCAGGAATGTAATTACTTTCAGTTTAGTTTCTGAGTCTGATACCAGTTTCTTCCACTGATGTTAACTAATGATCACATCCAGCAATTTGGAAAATGGCAAATTCCCTTTGCCATTTGGCAGCTCTTCCCTTTGAATGCATGGCTCAGAGACATACTAGAAAATCAAGACGTGTTGAGATCACCTGTCCATGTTTTGATGAGATCAGTGAACTTCAGATGAAAGACAAGAAAGCTCATGCTTTAGTTTGTCCTTCTTGGGACTAAAGTGCTGATGACAATGATGACCTCTTTATTCAGGACAATTTTATTGGGTTTTCTGTATTTTATTGTGCCACTTTTAGTAAAAAAATTTTCTACCACACTAACTGTGATTAATAAAAATCAAACTAAAAGAAATATGAGTTCACAAACAAAAGGAAAATACAAGCTATCAGACATTGATTCATGATTGTTTGGTTACATTACAAAGAATGCAGCACCAGTACACATTCTCTTCTACAGGCAACTGTCATTTCTGATTTCCCAGCACCAGACAGTGATGACAAATAATCTTCTACTTTGATGGCACTGATGTAGTATTTATATGAATAACTTGGTGTTCTGTAGACAACTCAATAGATTGGTTGATTCCATATTACTTATCATAGTGACAAATAATCTAAAATAATTATAGAGGTGGATTTTAAGATAAAAATATCAGTTCTAGTAAGTCAGTAGCAGACATTGATTGAGTTGATGGACTGTATCCTACTCACCAAATGTTAAAGTTATAAGGGTGACTGAAACAGCTCTAACCATCATCTACGGGCACTTAGGAGGCACAATCAGGGATACCACACTTGACTGCAAATGTACAGAGGACAGGTAAATGTTCAGGACTTTTTCCATGGTTTGTAGGAAGGAAATGGAGTAAATCTCTCACATCTATGTCAGATAAACCTGTACCAACAGAGCAATGTGTTGGAAGAAGATTCTTTAGAGTTCTATAGATAATAAAATGCAAACTTCTATACAGAAATCAGTCAATAATGTGCTATAGTGAATCACCTGATTCATAGCAAATTGATTTGTTTCACAGGTGCTATATATAATAGACCAAAAATCTAATTTAATTATCTTTTTTATTAGAATCCTAATTTCAAAAAATATCTTACATTTTAAAATCACCCAGTAAAATATGAAAATTCATTTTGGTCCACTCAGTTTTAGAAAACATGTAAAGTGCATTTTCAGATAGTGCCTTCAGTGTGTTGGAGTTAAAAATGTTAAGCTATTTATTGTGCTGCACTGGAATTGAAAAGGACAGCTGATAGAGATGTAATTAAAATCTTGCTTGTTAGGAAATCTTATGAATTATTAAAATCCAGATCCTATTATTCCTTTTTAAATTGTTCTTTTTAACTTTTGTTGTCACATGTGGCACCCACATTCAGTTGCTAAGCAATTACCCTTTATAGGGTCAAAGTAGCACTTAAAGGGCCCATATGGAAAGCTGAGATAAGAGCTTGTGGCTTAAACAGCTGTAGAACTAAGACATTAAGATCAGGTTTGGGGAGGAAGATGGTACCTTGGGGCTCTCTAAATAGCTAAAAGAGATTTACTCTAGTGCACTTTACATCAATTCCTGAATGCATTTCTGTATTTTTATAAAGCTTTATTCTCAACTTTAAAGTGGTGACTTACACACATATAAAATGCTGAGTTGAAAATTCTACACAGTTTTAAAGACAAATACATGAACATATAAAATATATAGACACATTTTGCCAAAACAGATCACTGCTTATAATTTTATCAAAATACATTAATAAAAATTAATCCTGGGTCCCATATGTAAGGAATATTTTCAAGTAAAATTTTCATGTGTTTATTTTTATAAAGTAATCTCCATTTCAAGAGGACAAGAAGATTTGTTGAACAATGCTTCTGGTTAAAAATAGTCATAAGGGCTGTATTCTGGTGCCTGCTTAGCAAGCACAGAGGCCTGGGTTCGAGCCCTGGTAACCATATACAATGCCAGGTGTGGTGACTCATGCCCACCAGCAATCAGCACCACATACCACAGTGCTCAAATATATCGTTAGCTAGGGATGAGGTTGTATGCAACCACTGTATGCAAAAAAGAAGTTTATGAAAACAAAAGATACGCTCTAAAAGCCAGTCTTCTATCTAAATAAATATAATAATTATGAGTACTTTTAACTCTTTTCACATATGCATATGAATAGAACAAGTCTTTGGTATTCCAGAGTTAAGCACATAGGGACCCACACACATCACTGTATCTACAATCGGATCCAGCTGGATCTTGTAAGAACTAAAGGAGGTGGAATGATAAGATCATCAGTGAAAACACGAAACACACTTACATAATCATCAGAGCATAGTTCCTGCAGATAAATATGAATACTTCATTATTGCTGTTTTTTTAAACTGAGCCCTCAGTTTTCATGATCATTAAATGTATTTGCCAGACCTTCAGGGGTATGTTAATGAAGTTCGCCAAATGGTGCCACTTATTTTGTCATTGCAATATCTGTCAGCTTGAATATTTCTTCAGGAGTTATGCAATGTAACAGTAAGAAAGATTACAAATATCATATATACATATGCTATATGCATTTCTTATATATATATATATATTTCTTATATATATATTCCCAAATATACAATTATATATATATATTATATGTATTTCTAAATTTAGAATTTCTAAATCTATCTCTCTCTATATATATCTTATATATAACATATATATATAAATGTAATATGTGTGAGTTATAATGTGGTGCTAGGAACTGAGGTAAGCAGTTTAATATATTATTCCATTTAATACAACAAAACTATATAGTATACAAATGATACTACCACTGTGGTTTTTGAGAGAGAAAATTGGTGCTCAGATAGCTGTAAATAGCATATCCACTGTGTAGCTTGTGAATTATGAGGTAGAATTATGATTCTAATGTTTGCATTAGAGAAAGTTGTCCATTTGCTGAAACAATTGGCAATTTTGCCTTCTGAGATACGTGATGTTAAAAATAAAGGACAGTGTTTCAAACTTTCATCTGGAACCACAAAAGAACTAGAATAGCCAAAGCAATTCTAAGCAACAGGGACATGGTGAGGGGTCTTACAACTCCGAACCTGAAACTATACTATAAAGCCACTGTGATAAAAACTGTGTGGTACTGCCAAAGTAACAGACCTGAGGATCAATGGAGTAGACTAGAAGATCCAGAAACTACTCCAGATACACTGAGCCACCTCATCTTTGACAAAGGAAACAAAAATCCTCAATGGAGGAAAGATAGCCTCTTTAACAAATGGTGCTGGTAAAACTGGGCTTTAACTTGCCAAAGACTAAAACTAGATCTAACTCTTTCACCATGTACCAAGCTAAAATCAAAGTGGATAAGAGACCTAAATATTAAAACAGACACTCTAAACCTGTTGCAAAACAGGTTAGGTAAAACTCTTGAAGACATTGGCTTAGGGAACGACTTCATGAACAAAACTTTAGCACAGGAATTGGCTGAGGAAATCAACAAATGGGACTTCATTCTTTAAAAAAGCTTCTGCACAGCAAAGGAAACCACCAACAGTGCAAAAAGGCAAGCAACAAGGTGGGAAATAATCTTTACCATCTGTTCCTCAGACAAAGAGTTACTATCTAGAATATATAAAGAGCTCAAAAAAAAATCAGCCCACCCAAATTTAATGACCCAATTCAAAAATGGGCATCTGAAATGAACAGATATTTTTCAGAGGAAGAAGTAAGAGCACCTAAGAAGCATATGAAGAAATGCTCAACATCATTAGTCATTCGAGAAATGCAGATGAAAACAACATTGAGATTTCATCTCACTCCACATAGAATGGCTACCATTTCAGAATCAGCCAACGGCAAGTGTTGGCAAGGCTGAGGAGATTGTCTAGGATTGTCTAGGATTCTCAAAGCCATCCAGACTTTGTCAGTGACACTCTTATCAGATACTTTTTTCATTCATTACTTAGTTCATTCAACAACCTTTTTATAAATATCTGATATTCTTTATCTTTCCTTCTTCCTCTCTTTCCCTCCTCCTCTTCTCCTCCCTTTTTCCTTTCGTGTGTGTGTGTGTGTGTGTGTGTGTGTGTGTGTGTGTGAAAGAGAGAGAGAGAGAGAGAGAGAGAGAGAGAGAGAGAGAAGTAGGGATTGAACTCAGGGCCTTCAAATTGACTCACAACCCCAGCCCTATTTTTTTCTCATTTTGAGAAAATATCCTTCAAGTCAGTCAGTGAATTCCCCAGGCAAGTCACTAGAATTTGTGGTCCTCCTGTCTCTGCCTAGAATACAGGGGTTACAGATGTATACCACCATACTGAAAAACACCAAAATTCTCATATAATGCTGAGCATGACACTTGAAAATAGAGCTACCTTATAGCTGGGGGCAAGAGATTGGTACTGAAGTTCTAATGAATCAGGGTTTGAAAATAGAATGTTAATTGAGAACAGCTTCTTCATTACTCCATTCTCCTCACTTATTATTTAAGTAGAAAGTCAGACAACTTCAGTGAGGGAAAACACAACCTGACTAAGTTGATTCAACTACATCTCCATGGTTGAAATTATGCTGGAAGAAGTCAAGTTTAAAACTGAGTAATTGCAATGTCCTTCTGACCACCAAAACTGGGCTAATTTTTCATCCTCACATTCCATGCAAAGTGGAAAATGTGAGATTCTGACAGAGGTCAGACTGTAATAGTTCTAAAACAGGGTTAACATAACCAAGGAATGGAGATGTGGTTCAATCCTCACACCATAAATAAATGTACATAAGCATGGGCATTCCAGCACAGCTTGACACAAAACTTAATATAAGATTCCTACTGCCAGGGGTAGCAGATGCTTCTGAGGGGGGTCTAAGGCTTAAAAAGTCCCCAAGCCTTTGAGTAAGTCTGTCTCTGATTGAACATTACATCTTCCATGAATTTTCTCAACCCCTCCTTCAAACAAATGAAGGTGGCCACCAGGCCTAGAAAAGTCTAATAAATGGCCCAAATCTACATATGAGGAAGAGGGTGGAGCTATGACAACCTTGTGCCCAGGCTCCCCTCTTTCTCCCCTCTTTCTTCTCCCCTCTTTCTGAATTTTATTAGTATTTGCAAGAGAATGCTATGAACACAAAATGGAGGTTACAGGAGGTCCAGTTAACACCAGATCTTTCTGTAAATCTGAAAAGGCTGCATATTTTCTATTTGTATTTTTACTCCTAAAGTTGTCTTCTAGTATGTCATAAGTGATACAAGTCAATTTAATGGGCTCTTGAAATATTGCAAAAATATGTAACAAATTTTAGAAGGAAAATATACACTAAAAATGGTCTAGAGAATAGGAACATAGTTATGAGGATTGGAGAAATTTTCATACTGGAAAGTGCAATCTCAGTGTTTATCATTAAATTTATTATTCATGGTAAAAATGAAGTCATTAGTGCTTTAAATGTTTAAATATATAGAATGGGCAAGTAGGTAATTATTCCCTTCACTGTACATATAAGCAGAAGAATGGGGAATATATTAATACTTCCTGGAGATAGGTCTAAAGAAAAGAAAAATAAAGTGCCCCTTTTCTCTTTGAAGTAGTGGGAGGTAAAATAATGCAATATGTTCTCCTTAGAACTGAGTTTTCAAGTTGTTTTTACTCGAGCTTTAGGAATGTCAAGACGTTCCTGGACACTGACTCTCTCTCAGACACATCTCCACCTATATCATAAATTCTAGACATAACTTCTGAAAGAAAATAAAGAAATAAAGCAGATTGTGTTTATAAAGGAGCCCTGGGAAGCATGTCCTACAGGTACAAGTAAGGAAAAATAATACCATGGTGGTATTAGGGGTTTATTGATACACATGGAACTAACTAAAATCAAATCAACAAAAGTTTTTCTAATGTAAATAAATTCCTTCACTATATATGTAATAAATTCCTGGTGCTCTCAAGAAATTTATCTATAGATAAATCAGAATAACAGTTTATGAATCAGAAATCCTATGAAGTCACACATGTTTTGAGTTAAGAATTTGAACAACTGGACAAATTTCAAAAATTGATATTCCTTCCTTAATACCTTATCAAGTTTGAAATGTATGTTGCAAAACTCAGTCATTTACAGTCCCTGTAATAAATCAAATGAATATCATTATATCATTCTCTCACAATGAATCTATAATTATATTTTATGAGTGAATAAAGAAAATTTTTGTTTACTCTTAAGTTTACCTTTGGATAAGATCAGGGAAAGGATGATGCTCACCATATTAACAACAGAAATGCTAACAAAAAATGTGAGGTATACTAGAGGATCCATAAATATTTACTGGATAATAATTGAATAAAATAATGAGATTTTTACATCCTACAGATACAGAGAGGGTATGGTGCTTGCCTGGAAATTGACTGAGATCTCTTACTAATGGTGCCATGCAAAACTTCATGCAGCATATATAACTGTACCACGAACTTGCAACTTAGGCTCAAGAGTGATTTCTAAATTGCTATCCAAAACAAAAAAAGTAAGGAAACAAATTTTATGTATATGAGGGGGTGGTAGGGTGGGTAGGGCTATAGGAAAAAATGAGAATTAAGTTGTGTCTTATACTGGTACAAATCCCCATTATGGAGTGCAATCATGATGTGTATATTTAATGTACCAATAAAGATAATAAATAAATAAATTAATTAATTGCTATCCAGAGCCTGAGATTCTTGGGAGATTTTTCTAGAGTGGTTTCATATACTGCTGAATAAACTTTAAATATTCCAAGAAATCTATGAATGTCTTTTACATGTTTCATAAATTGGTTATGCAAAATAAAATTTCAATTTAAAATACTTGTCATGATTGAAGAAAATTGTAGTCACCATGAGATTCTTGGGACAGATCTGGAGAATCTTTTTAATGGAGCAACAGGTGCCTAGGGAATAGAAATATATTGCTAACAAGTAGGTGTTTAACTAGCTTAACCAGTACAAATGCTGTGATTTATATGCAAGACTGATAAGCCCTGGGGACTTTAGGTTGGCCATTTCACATTACTTTCCAAATGTATTTTTTAAATTTGCATAGTGATACTCTGAAGCCTGTAACAGTATTTGGATAATTCAAGGTTGAATTTGAGTATGTGCTGGCCAATCAAACTGAAGAAATCTCTTTTTTTTCTTTTTTTTTTTTTTTTGAGATAGAGTCTCACTGTTGTACTTGAGGCTGTTCCTGAGCTTACTATGTATCCAGGCAAGCCTCGAACTCACAGTAATCCTCCTGACTCTGCCTCCTGAATGCTGTGATTACAAGTGTGAGCCAACATGCCCAGCAAACTAAAGAACTCTTTCTAAAAAATATTTCTATCTGTATATAATACTTTATATTAAACTTGTAGATATGTATTTGTACATTCAATAAGCCACATGTGGCTTTATAGGCCATATTAACCACGTGTGTGTGTGTGTGTGTGTGTGTG